>JAAXCT010000202.1:600000-883599 GCA_012490785.1 Eragrostis nindensis
CATATAGTTAATGTAAATATTTGTCATGGTAACGTTTACATACAACATCAGTAAAGGGATATTTTATTATGATATTTTTATGAAAAGTATAACAAACTCTGAAAGTTGTCACCCGACTGTCGTATTATTTGTGTTTACATCTTGTTACTCTATCCGAGACCAAATAATTATTATCACAAGCACCGAAGACCACGCGGGCCATGTCATAATTACATCTTGCAATAGATGTTTAATGTATCTAGATTCTTGATTTGAATTGGTCCCTCGCTATTGCTACAGATATAAAAGAGACAACTCTCCTCTAGAAAAAGCAAAACAACTCATGTAAGCCTGCATTGGCGAAGCTGTCGCTCAACCAGCCAGTTTGGTTTGATCAGGAAATGGCAAGGCATGCATGTAGTAGCTTTGCATTGGGGAACCAAACCATTTGCACTTTTTTCTTCCTATTTTTTCCGTCTTGCCCCCACTTGCCGTAACATAGCAGTGGCTCACCGGATGTAGACATACAAATTGCATGCAATAAAATAAGAGCTGTGGGGGCTCTTTGGAACAAGATGGGGATAAGACTGACTCCAACAGAAGGAAGACACCCAAACATGAATAGGTAACCAAAACACTCAATCCCTCTGCACCCAAAACATTCGATCTCCAACAGAACACCCAACACACCGGACCTTCTTCTCCTCCCGCTCCTCGCGCCCCCGCGTCCTGCTCCTCCACCGCGCCCGCGCCGCCGGGCCGCACCTGCGCAGCCCGAGCCCCGCGCCTCTCTGCTCCACCGAGCCGCGCGCGCCACGCCCGCGCCGCCGGGGCGCACCTGCGCCTGCGTGCCGGTGCCGCACCTGCGCCCGCCGCCGCCGCGCCGCGCCGCAACTTCGCCCAGCTCGTCGAGCTGCACGACGGCGCGGAGGCGGGGTCGAACTGCACGACGGGCGGCCTGCGCTGCGAGGGAAGCAGCGAGCTGCCCCTCGCTCTCCCTGCTCCGCCTCTGCCCCCGCTCGCCCTGCTGCGGCCCAGCGCTCCCTCTGCCCCTCGCCCGGTTCCCTCTCCCGCTCCGCGCTCGCCGCTCCCTCGCCGGGGCCCGCTCCCGCTCCCTACGCGCCCTCGCCGTTGCCCGCTCTTCGCCTCTGCCCTCTCTCGGGCCCGCCACGCCCTCGCCGCCGCGCCGATCGCCGGGGCCCGCTCCCTCGCCTACCGCGCCCTCGCCGGCGGCCTGTCCTCCCTTCCCTCCCGGACCGCGGTGGAGATCTCGACGGCGTGGGTGGCGCGAGGAAGAGAAGAGGAAGACGAAGAGAACAGAAAGAAAACGATTCGACGGCGGGGGCGGCGGCGAAAGAATGGGAGCGCGGCGCGCAGCCCGATTGCTGGGTCACGGGGCGTGTTTTGCCGAAAATGGGTAAGATTGCTAGTACTCTTTGGAGAACGTTTTTTTGTGTTTCAACACCCATTTGGGTATAAGTTGCATATGGGTAGACTGTTGGAGTCAGTCTAAAAGAACAGCACAGTTGGATGACGCAGTCGAGGGGGCCAAGGCCAGAGGAAGGGACGCGGGGAACCGAGGGAGAGCAGCTTTGCCTGGCGGACGCACCGAGGGAGGCCGTGGGAGCCGCTTCTCTCCGCTTCATCTTCCCTTCCTCGGCTTCCAAGGTTTTCGTCTCCTCCACTGCAAGACTAGCTAGTCCCGCCTTCTTGCTTCCTTGGGGCGTACTTCATTCCCTCGTGCGTTCGTATTCCTGTAAGTAGTGGATTAGATGTTCTCCTGGTCAAATCTTGTGAATCTTTTAATTTAGGATAGTGGTGTTGCTCGTGGAGCCTTTGTTTTGATTTGGAGACATGGGGGATTCGGTTGCATGCCCCTTTGGCAGAAAGATCGATGGCGTACGGAGGTAGTTGACTAGTCGTCTCGACATGGGACGATGCTATTGGATGTCTGTTGACTTGCCAGTAGTGCGTTAACTTGGTGACAGAAAGGTGGCGATTTGTTATCATGATTCATGAACCAGACCTTTGGATTTGTTCTTGACTTGGAGCCATTCATCTATACGCCTCACTTATATGCATGTTCTCTGAATCGGGATCATATGCATGTATTGTTTGATTATTTCTTGGTGCCGACTTTTCCTTGGCTGTTACGTATTGGTGGCATATGTTTCTTTGTTCCATGTTCTATGGATCATCTTTAAGGAGAATGGTGATCACTATTTACTAATTTCACAGTCTTTATCTTTAGGTTTTTGTTTAATTTTATATGCTCGTAGTCAGTGGTACCATGAACTGTGAAGTCTTTGTTTTGTTGGTAAAAGCTTTTGTTTAGTGTTCTTTGTTGAAAGTACGAGTTCAGGGCTGCTCATGTGATCGATGGTAGCAAAACTTGCATGGGTCATCAATATTTGGATACTCGAACACACTGATACCTGATGTTTCCAAATGCATTTTCCTCCGTATTATGTTTTAGGGATTTTACTTATAGATTTTAGATTATTTTGTTAAAATGGAGTCTCATCTGCCCCATTGCCATATGGTGAGCCTAACTTGCCCATGCATGATTCTTTCTTGAGAGCTGACAATTTGTATTGAGCTCGGATCTTGGAGTGATGAACGAACAGATCGACTTATTACGGGCATACAGCAAATAAATTAATGAAGGAAATGTAGAGAATTATTCATATTTTCTGAGCATAATTGACATATATGTTTCACCAAGAAACACTAGACATGTAGCATAAGTGGTACTACACTTGCAGATGATCACACACTGTTCTACTCTTGTTGTTTAACTAACCGTGAGATGTAATTAAAATGCTTGCGGATAATAACACACAGTTCTGCTCTTGCTGATTAATTAAACCACATTGTAGTATCCCTCTCTTCCAAGCAAGTGTCATGAATATAGACGTGATCCCTAAAAATGTAAATGTACTGGGTTATTTCATTAACACACTAGGTGTAAATGACAATCATAAGGGATTGATCTGGGCATAAGAACATTTACTCGGTTAACAGAAGGAAGTAATTTAACATTGTACAATATGCCTTTTTTTGGCCAGGTGACTCCTTCCAGAAAATGGTCAATGGTCATATGAACTCAACTTTGAGTTTTGGTAATAAGCAATCTCTATTTGTGAGCCAAAGTGTTGACTACAGCCAACCAATTGTAAGTCTCACATCGATTTAAAGCTCTCTTATTTCTCAGCTCATATAAATTCAACATTGTAGTTTTATTTTTTCTAGAAAAAATATTCATCCTGTTCTTTACATGGGTTTGTGCATCTGATGATAATTTACCGCCATATACAGGCCTGCATTTCATACCCATACAATGATTCTGGCTCAGGAGGAGTTTGGGCAGCATATGGGTCACGCACCAGCACTGTGGTATGCCCTTCTGATAAGTTATTTGTGCTTCAATCTCTCCAGGTTCCGTGTATTTCGTAGGGCCTAAACCCTAACCCCACCACTGTGAGAGAAACATAAATCAGGCTTCACCGTGATGTGGCAGCCTCAAGTGTTTTCAGGCATCTCCCACACTGCGGAAGACCTTAGATGGCTGCTGCTGCTCTTGCATAAATTGGCCTGTGCGGTCTACCTATAAAAATTGTTGTTAGATTAAATTATCTGCTAACGTTTGTCCTCATAAAAGGTTGTCACTTTGACATATGTTGAGGCATCCATCTATCATACATCTAATTTAGCTATATTTGTCATCATTTTTGTATTAATTGTCTGACCACCAGTTGTACCAAAATCAGACCCATCCCCAAATTACAGGAGGCGGCGCAGCAGGGAGAATTCCCTTGCCTCTAGAGTTAGCAGAGGATGAGCCCATATATGTCAATCCCAAGCAATATCGTGGGATTCTTCGTAGAAGACAACTACGCGCTAAGTTGGAGGCTCAGAATAAACTCGTAAAAGCCAGAAAGGTATCTCCCTTTTCTCGTTATTTATCAATTCAAAACTAGTACACTTTTCTCGGGTTGTTTCTTGTCTACTTGAGAAATGAAGTGATTTTTTTTTTTTGTACCAATAACATCTTTTTGGCTCTTAATACTGAATATGATTTCCATGGGCAGCCTTATCTTCACGAGTCTCGACATCTTCATGCAATGAAGAGGGCAAGAGGCTCTGGTGGACGTTTCCTTAATACCAAGCAACTCCAGCAGCAGCAGTCCACCAGGTCCAACAAAGATTGCGCAAATTCCGCAGGTTCAACTCATCTTCGACTTGGTGATGGCGCACCTGCGCCCAAAACAATGGCCTCACAAGGCAACAGCAAAAAGTCTGGTTCTTCAGCTCCTGAGCTGTTTCAGTTTCCCGGCCAGCATCTCAGCTTCTCTGATTATTTTGGCCAGGCAAGTGCGCAAACTGGTGTTGCAGTCCTGCATAGCGGGACCCAACACACGGTTCCCGTTATGAGATGATGGTTTGCGAACCTTAGCTGGTGATCCAGGCTTCTAGGGGTCCTCGTCCTCGTGTTCGGTGTGGTCTTCAGGTCTTGGCATCTCAGGCAATTCATCCTTGGCTTAGTTTATAGCGTGTTCGAAACTACGAAATGTTTCGTACTGTTTGTGGTGTGCAGAGCCCATAACTCAGGGCTTGATGTTGACGCTGTTAATTTAAGTGTTGTTGTAATGGTGGAGTATGTAATAAACGCTTCTCTGCTGTTATAGTAGTTCCCTTACATTGTGATGCAGAACTTAAACCTGTTAGTTAGTACAATATGTGGTCCTAATGGAAACATATATATGTATGGGCTTTCTTGTGATAAAATGTTGTATGCCAAAATTCCGAAAGAGACATCAATTTTCATAACATCTATTCTGTAATAAAGTCACAATTCAGTCTTTGTGAGGTCGCGGTGCAGCCTGGTTGTACAATGGTCAGTGCTAGTTTTGCTTCCCTGGATTTTTAGGAGTAAATCAGGATGGTGTAATAGTAGACTAATGGATATATGGCACCAATCAGATTGGCGGCAAGCATTAAAAGTTGGAATATCTTTGTTTATCTTGACGGTTTCATTAGTATACTTGATGATACTCCAATTTTTTCCCTGAGACGTTTCATGCTCTGCGTTAATTTCGCGATCAATTTTCTCCAAAACACGTGATAACAAAAGGATTAAAAAAACAGCGCATATTGGGATCGTTGTCTATAAAACCAGACCATCTACAGAGTCATATTAGTCACCATCTCCAGCAGAATAATTTTTTTTGAAAAGTGGGCAGGAGCGCTGCCTTTTTATTAAGGTAGAAGAGAGTTCAAATACAAATAAAAGTGCAGGCCAATAAAACAGACACTGGGCATTGTTCGAAAAAATAAAATAAAACAGACACTGGGATAGATGCTACAGAATTGTTTGCCCCTCCTCTATGTTGGCCAAAATGGCCGGCGTGCCACAAGCTCTCCAGCAGAATAATCAAACGACAAACAAACATCTGCACTGATAACTACACAACCAGCCATGAGCACCTACCACGGAGCACTGATCCTTGTGGTTGCCCTGGTGGTACTATCTTCAGGTAACTATGCATGACACGGACGTTGGTTTCCGTCAGACGGCTGATGGAGGGGAAGAGAAACTCCATCAAAGCAATATTTTTCATGTCCATTTCTTCTTGCAGGAATCTGCACGGCGACGGCGGCTAGCGTGGACGAGTTCCCGCCGGAGTACGCGTGCGCGAAGATCCTCTACCCCGGCGGATGAGACCGCAAGGCGTGCCACGATAATTGCTTCGACCATTACAGAGGCGACGGCCTGTGTGTTCGCGCGGGTTGCCAATGCAGAAACAAGTGCAAGCCGCCTCCTGGAGATGACATCTGAAGTAGGCCATACCACAAGTCTGCAACACACAGCGTTCTAATCTTTGCCTCTGTAGTCAGCACTCTTTATCAGGACGATTTACCTGACTTGACAATAATATAGATGAATGAGTTAATATTCATATTTGGCTGCTTAAAGATTCTTGATGTGTGAAGACGTATTCATATTTCGCTGCTTAAAGATTCTTGATGTGTGAAGACGTGCTATGTGTACGAGTGTATCAATTGCCAGCACGAAGTCTAAACCACGAACAGTGCTCGCAGCTCAAAAGGAAACAAGAACGAGCAGCGTGCAAACAGAAACCAGAAACATCCTCTGAATTCTAATACGGGGGGTTCGAAGCATTCGCGGAGAGGACGTGACGGCGTGACCACGGACCTCGGCGGCACTCCGGCGATCAACGTAGGGGATGGATGGTCCATCGATTCCTTGCAGGTGGAATGCAGAGCCTGTAGTTGCCCGGAGCTTCAGCAACCTGTCCGCCGGCCTGCGAAGAAGAGGAACAGAGATTGGTTGCCTTTGCCGCCCCAATTCACTTGGTACTGTAACTTTGGATCCATCAACTGGAAAACGACAGCCCCCGCAACCTATCACTTGCGGGCGGCAAGAACCGTCCTCATTCCTCAATGTTATTGGAGATCGCCGATCTCGACGCGCCGGCCCGGCACTGTCGCCGGATCAACTCCGGGATGACCTCGAGCCGTCAGCGGCGAGCGGAGGCCCGGAGGAAGCTGGTGGACGCCTGAACCTTACGGAGGTCAAGGGAGGTTGCGGACGGCGCCAACGACCTCGCCGGCGGCCATGTCGTAGCCGGAATGTTTGCAAATAGCCCCTTGTTGGATCCTAGTATTTACCTAACGACCCCTAATTTGGATCGCGATTAAGGGTGTGTTTGGCAGGGCTTCGGCTTATTCTCAAAACAGCTTATCCAGTAGCTTATATGTGAAAACAGCTTTTTTAGCTCATTTTGGTTTATAAGTGAAAACAGCTTATCCTGTCAAACTGTTTGGCAAAACAGCTTATCCAGTCTTTTTTTGAAAACAGCTTATCCTATCAAAATGACCTTAACACCCCTGTCCATTTGAGACATGGACATGCACATATACTGTATGTGGAATGAAAGAAATAATGTTGGAAAATAAATAAACTAAACTAATAATTTATAGTGATAACTCAATAATAGAAAATGTTTTCAAAAGACCATCACAACCTTAGAGTACTGTAGTGTTTACAAAAGCGCCGTGATCTTCACATAGCATGCAAGCATACATGAAACTATACATGATCATAAATATGATTTTTTGGAATGAAAGAAATAATAATAAAACTAAACTAATAATTTCGATAGTGAACGAATATAATAAAATAAGATTTCCACTCAAGAAATATTATTGAACATCAATAAATACAACTAAAAAAAATGGCTGAGGTTGAACTAGCGTTGACACGTAATGGCCACGCGCCGTGCATGCAAGCTGAGTTGCTCTCGAGGCGTCTAGCATCAAGATAGCATGTCGGCCGTCTTTCTTGCCCTCCTCGTTGTCTTTTCTAAAGCTCAGCAGCCTCGCCATTTCCACTGCCACCGAGCAAATCGAGCGATGTCGCCGCTGCATGTCTCCTTAGCCCTAAGTCTCGCTGGAGGAGGCGCACCGCGAGGGCTGCTCGCAGATGGGGCGCGCGTCAGACCGGGGCGGCGTGGGGCCACGACGGGAGGCAGCGGCGCCGCGCTGGGCGGCGGGGCAGGCGCACTTGGCCGCGGCGAGACACCGGCGCTTGCACCCGGAACGCCAGGCCATGGCCCCGCGGCGCCCGCGCCTGGAAATGGTGTAGTTGCCACTCCTACTTCGCGGGACCTGTAGCCCGTGGCAGCTGCGGCGTCCGTTTCCGATCAACGGCGGACGAGCCCGTCACTGATCCATGGCCTCCAGCCAAATCGCCATCTGCAGCTTCGGGAGCGCCAGGCCACAGGCCGCCCCTGAGCTGGGAACGCCAGCCCACGGCGCGCCAGGCCACGGACTCGCCGCGCCCGCGCCCGGAGAGCCTGCCAGGGCCCCGCCGTGCCCGCTCCCGGAGCGCCTCGCCACGGCCCCACCGCCTCCGCGCCCGGAGAGAGAGGTCACGGCCCCGCCACGCCCGCGCCCGCTCCCGCGCCTGGGGAGCCAGCCCACGGCCCCGCCGCGCCCAATCCCGCAGCAGCCGCGACGTCGCCGGAGCTCAATCGCGCGGCCGCCGATCCATGGCCTCGAGCCAAATCCGCATCTGCAGCTTCGGGAGAAGGCTCTTCAGGCGGCCCTCCTCCAGATCCGGCCGGGACCCCTCCTCCTTCGCCGTTCGGCGAGCTGGACGACGGGCGCCGCAGGCGATTCATGTCGAGCGTGACGAGCGGGAGCGGGAGAGCAGCGAGACCGAGGGAGACGACGCGGCTTGGGTTCAGGTGGGGACAGGCGGTGGCAAATGTTGTAATTTTGGAACAAACCTCAAGCCCCTTTGTTAACTAGTCGCGGAAGAAGCCCGAATGAGCCAGTATTTCCAGCTTTCGCTCCTCAATTCATTTTTGGAAACGGCTTCTTCTGACAATGTAGCATAAGCCCTTTTCTTTTGACATGTTTGGCTGAGCTTTTTCTCATTTGCACATAAGCCCGTGCTGAAGCTGTCCCAAAAGCAGCTACCAAACATTGCCCTAATAAGCGCGATCCAGACTGAATCGCGATTAATGATCCAACTATTTACTTTTAGCACCCTGTATTATTTAGAATTTGACAACTAGGGCCCTCAGTCCGCGCATTTGTCTGCCTCGCTCTCGTCGATCCCTACCGCCGGGCTGCCCCCGCCGTCCTCCGCGCCTTCAGTTCTGCCCGCAATCCTCGTATCGCCCATGCCTATGCGCCCCTTCCCGCTCAGGCTAAGATCAGTTCGCCGCTGCTCTGCCACCCGTAGCTAGGACCGGAAGCGCTCGGTTCGTCGCCATCCAAGCCGACCGGCACACGCGAGGAGTCGCGAGATTGAACTCGTGCGGCCAGGAACGGCTGCTCCATCCGTGGCGAGCTTCCGCTCCACGATTGCGATGGGAGCGCTCTGGACCTCTGGTCTTCCCTCCCTTGGAAAACGATTTCGATCCAGGCCGGACTGGTACTGGCACTCCTGCCCCAGCTACTTGGAAAACGCCGGCTTCTTCAGAGATATTCTCGGCCATGCTCTGGTCGGCGGCTCGCATATCTGGGTATTCTACCGCGCATTCCGGCACCTACTCCTTCAACACGGTGGCCGGAACGTGGAGCGAAGTTGCAAACTGGCAGATGCCGTTCGACGGCCGTGCCGAGTACGTAACCGAGCTCAGCGTCTCGTCGCAGGACAACATGCTTTGCGCTTCTGACCTTGCCGGAGTGGAGCTACCAGTCTACCACACATCCGCCGAAGATCCTGGTCAAGTGGGAGGACGTCGTGCAGCGAGAGGAGTGGATTCCGTCCACGTACGTCTGAACTGGTGCCGCTGGGCTCTGGCAGGGTGTTCATCTCCAAGTTCTTCCAAGTCAGGGAAAAAAGGTACACCCATGATATGGTGACTGCGAGTTCTTTGCGGTGTTCAGTGGCGTGGAACTGGAGAACTCTGGTGGTCAGCTGCGCATGCGGAAGCACAAGTCCATGCGTTACTTACACTCCCGTTCTAGATACATATGGCAGTTCTACATACACAATTTACTCTAACAACTTTTTTAAAGCCGTACATCAGTGTAAAACAAAAGTAATATATGCATACAATGCAGGTGCATATGCGCCCAAAAGGTTACTGAAAATTGGTTTTTTTATAACATTGGTATAATATTTATCATATATCCTTCACAAAAAAAATTATCATATATGTTGCCCTCTCAATAATTATGCATCGTGGCAACTAAATCATATAGCGTGACATACGTGTCAAGAGTATTCCTTGTTCTTATGCAGTAATTAATGGGAAGCGATTGGGTGTCTTGTGGAAACTTTGATATCATGCATACATGATATGTGTCGCGTGAGGTGAAGCCACATTTGGCGAGCAAGAAATGAACGAATCAGGATCATAGTATTATGTGTCGCTGGGAGTATGAGCATATGGTGGTATGAGAAGGGCCAAGGAACTCCCTTTTGCTGAATGAAATCATCCATTCCCCTGTTTGGGTTAGAAAGGTTGTTCCACAAATTCGGATTTTGCTTGAACTGAATTGAACAACTTGAAGGTCTAATTCCAAAGCTTAGGGGGGGGGGGGGGGGGGGGGGGGGGGGGGATTGCATGGCTCTCCGCTGCTGGAGTAGATCTCACAAAAATAATAGCTAGAAACATACAATTCTCACACTATCACAATGCAGAAATTCGGCGAGGATCCTCTACAGTAGTGTTGTTACTGTACAGTAACACCTATAGTTTGCCGTCTAAGCTCTATTTAATGCATCTGATTTCCTTTTTCTTCAAAACAAGTTGGTTAATGGAACCTCTCCATCCTCTTATGCTACCGAGTGTCTGAAAGTGAATTTTGCTTGAAGCGACTTTGTAAGCGCGTGGTATTTATAAGCTGACAAGCATAATATTCAGGCAGGTTCCTCTAAAAAAAGTATTCAGGCAATCAGGCTTATTAGCTAACATATGGAGGGACAAAGTTAAGGACTAAGGAAAAATTAGAGCCTTTAATATATTGTATGTGCTTTCCAATCAGATGAAAGAAATGGAGTTTAGATGGCAAATTTTAGGTGTTACTGTAGACATACAGTAACAATGGTACAGCAGAGGAGCCTCACCCGCAGAAATTATAGCCGGTGAGCAGTCAAAGTGAAATGCAGTCGATATATGCTCAAAATATTCAATGCACAAGAAAGTACTAATTTCCTTGCGAAAAAAGAGAGTACTAATTAATACGCTGCCAAAAATACCAAGAGCAACATCCTTATAAAACCCCAACCAGATCCATGGAGCACTGAAGCAGAATCCCATTCCGGCGCCAAAGATGAAGATCGGTCTCGTGGCACTGCTCCTCGCCGTCGTCCTAATTGTTTCGTCGTCAGGTAGGCTACCCATTTAGAGACGGTAACACTGCAAGTCGATGGAGATGGAGTGGCTGTAACACTGCCTAGTTTTGGTTCATTGCAGGTGTCATGGCGGCTAGGGATGAGCCCAACTACTTCCAGGACACCTGCGCGGCGACGATCTCGAGAGGGCCTGGGTGCGACCCTGGCAAGTGCGCCGCGGATTGCCAGAGGCGGTTCAGGGGTGGCGTCGGCGGCTGCCAGACTGCGGGGTGCCAGTGCGTCTACACATGCCCGTTGCCTCCGCGGGCCGGCGGCGAGAAGCGATGATGCCATGTCTGGTCTGGTGTGAGGCATCGATCGCGCTACCAAAACTCCTTATTGATCGATGAGACGATGAACATGTATCGGCCTGGGAATGCATGATCAATAACATGAATTTGTGAACATGTCATGATACTGATGGACGTCCATGTCAATTGGATTCTCTGCATCCGGCATTTGCATGCTCCGAATGATGAGCCCGAAATCCCCTATCAAGCGTTCCCGTACACAGATGCAGTCCTAGAAAACACATGCCATTTACCAGACAGACAAAGTAATCCATGTCCATGCAAATCAAAGCAACCCGACGAAAACCAGGAGGCGATCAGAGAATTAATTCAATGCCAAAAATAGCAAAGAGCCGTAAATCTCCTCTTCGCCGTTCCTATCTTGTGATCAGGCACCAGCCATACCCGCGTCTGTACCACTGCTTAGTCCAAGGTCATCTTCTCCAGCAAATGCAGAGACGTGACGCGCAATAAGGACTGCCTAAAGAACCACACATGCGATCCAAATTTAAAAAAAAAATGAACTCTGTTCTGTTCTGGGTTTTCATCATTCTGCCATTTCATGACCCACAGTATTAAGCGATTGTTAATTCACGGCTGATGGCAGGAGCAAACACGTCCGGATTCACTAGTACAAACTCTGTATTTTAGGAAACTGTTTTGCGTTTATTTTGAAGATGCTCACCACATGCCGCTGACAAAAAATGCAGAAATCCAACCAAGGAACCAAGCCAACGATTTTTTTCCCACCTCGGCCTTGGTCCTCTTTTTTGGTTTTTGAAAAAAAAAACATCCCAATATTAGGATCCACAGATATAAAAACCATTAATGCCATTCCTTAATACATGTGCCAATGCATCATATTTTATGCACATTTAACATAATCACCAAAAATAGAAGCAGGCTCCCTCTATATAATGTACTCGTTCTTGCAGTCTATGACGCGCCTTCAGAAGTCAGAGGCAGGCAAACCATCCATATCAGCAACATCGTACACAAAGCAATCTTTCCTCTAACCTTCAACGACTCTGGGAACTGCTAACAGAGATGAGGCCTAGTCGCTTGTTTCTAGTCGCCGTTGCTCTCCTTGTGCTGTGTTCAAGTACTTAACCTCGAAATCCCTGCGCGTTTTATTTGGCCACCAACTCACCTATATCGTTCCGTACAATTTTAAAACTCGTAAGAATACAGTTTCTTTCTTTTCTATCTACAGATATGCAGGACATGGTGTCTGCCCTGGGCTCTGGGAAGTGTCAACAACGATCAGCAATTCTGTATCCAAGCTTGCCATGCGACCCCGTGGAGTGCCAAGCGGTCTGCACAAAGTGGTACAAGGGCAAAGGCACATGCTTCTCTCCTCAAGCCGGGTGTGACTGCGAATACTGCGGGCCGCCTTCCCCGTCGACGCCAGGCCGGGAACAGGATGGAATATGATTCTCCCCATGTTTTTTAGATAAAAGAAGATCTATTTCATCGAACAAATGAAAAGCAACCCGGCTTCTACAATGTAAAGATGGATCGTCATTTATTTGTCATTCCATCAATCATATATTAGAGACGACATGGCGCGACTTGAAATAGCTTATGCATTGAATTCGGATTGGGTGAATTTTAGTCGGTCGCTCCTTGTTATTTCTATTACTCAACTGTAATTTCAATTTTTTTCAGAGGGCATATCTAGTAACATTTTTTTTCATGGTCAAACATCTTATTAAGAGCATCTCCAAAAGAGCCCCAAAACCTCTCTTTAAATCAAAATAATAGGATTCAATCAAAAAACTCATCTCCAACAGCACCCTAAAGCTACTCTCAATTTTTTCATACCCTATAAACTCCCCTCATTTGTAGGTACAAACAGGGGAAGAATTGTGATCCCTATTTCTTCTTCTTTCACTAGAATTAATGATTTTGTGACGCTGACGTGGCTCAATCAAAAGTGTTTTGATGGGACTAATTTTTTGGTAATCTCTTAGAGATGCTCTTAGTTTCCCTAAAAAAAACATCTTATTAGTTCTTAGGAATGTAGTATTGGGTCTATCGACAGCGGCCTTCTGATTTCAGCGGGCTTAATACACACGCGGGACCGGAAAGTCATGTGCTGCTTGTGAAATAATAGGCTTGACCTGCGGTCTCCTCCTGATCTCTTGAAATAATTAAGCGGATAATTTATTTACGAATCATGACTTCCTTATTTTGGATACGACAAATCTTGAATATTAGGAACAATTTTATTTTTCGGACGGTCAGTGTTCTTTGGTACTAGTATATAATCATACCATTAACCGATTCCAAATAAAAAAGATTTTTTTCAAAACATTTCCAAATAAAAAAATGCGCGACATCGCCATAAATCATATGCCTATCTATCTACATCACAACTCACACAACAAAGGACGGCATCATCGGGCCCATGACATCATCCTCACCAAGATGAGAACCCGATAAGTGCTGCTCTACGCAGGTACCAACCCAGATCTACCGCATGCATTTATCTAATTCACATCAAACTCTGCTCTGATCTTCTGATGGTAACCCTTTTTTCCTTCTTTCCGTTGCGATGAAACCTGAAAGCAGCTTCGAAGATGACTGCGTCTGCGCGGGTGACCTGAGACTGAGAGACAGGTCCTACCGCCGCCCGGGCCGGACTTGCGAGCAGGCGAAATGCGTCGCGGATTGCGTCTGCACCATCTGCACCGCGCCTCTGCCACCGCGCAAGCAGGTTTAGCCTGATTCTTAGTAGTTGAGAGTAAAGACTCCAATCAGTTGGGAGTTGGAGTTAGAGGTTCGTATGTCACGTAGAACATGACAAGTCATTCCAGACGTATGCTACACAAACCGGATATGCGTACCCATCTAGGAGTACTTCCTTCCACCAACACTCTGCATATCTAAGCACCAAATATGGACAAGGTGCATGCGTATCCTTCCACTAAATATGGACTGGCTGTCTGGCTGCAGAAATGCTCAACCACCACTGACCACTCCCTCAACAGTCAAATTAAGGCCCTGTCTACGTTGCATTTGCTTGCGTGCTCTGTTCATGATGACAACTCAGGCCTTGTAATATGCACATGAGCAGTTTCCACTTGTAGCCAGAGGCCCACAAGTCCATACGCACAGTGGTGAGATGAAACCTGCCGAGATTGATGCGTTTTGAGAGCGTTTGGAATAAAAACAACCATACACCTTGATATCGTGAATTAAGCTTACGGATATACTACAAACTTTTGGGAAAAAACGGTAATGGAACCTATCTTAATTTCCCCCATTGTATCGGTTTCCTGTATATTTATCTACACCTGTACAAGTATATATTTGGGCCTAATGCCCTCATGATGAATACAAGTGTTATTCACAACAATATTTATTGATTGGAGCCTTCACATTAATCATAAAAAAACTTAAAAATCCTCACAATAAAGGAAACACCTAGCCATCGAATTAGAAATGTGACAATGATACTCATTTGATCTAGCATGGACTAAATTATGCCTTTACCAGCAAAAATAAATTATTCCAAGTGCCCATGTTACATGTTACTAAACTACCAACATTTGTTATTATAAAAAATTCCATGCCCCAAAAAAAAAGCTAACTTTGGATGAATAATAAAATACAAGAGTCTGCATCAAACTTGGTCCGAAGTAGTGAATCAAACTATGTTTATAAAAATAAAAATATTTTGTTACAGACTTTTAGGAAATATAGCTAAAAAAATGTTGTTGCAAATACAATCCATAAATAATTAAAGCCCACGCGCGCCACGAGAACCCGCCAAGGTTGATGTTGTGCACCAAACAACCACACACACTCAGACTCTACGTCTCTTAATACTCTGGTTGTTGCTTAGGCTTCTACCAATATCCCAATAGCATGATCCAATTGTTGTTACCAGCCCACAGTGATAACTAATAATTCCATGTCCATTTCTCTTTCGGTTCTGACTTGCACTTACACTTTCCTGTGAAAAAAAAAACATGCTTGGTTCGTCAAGCACGGAAAATACATGCAAATACTCTGTAAAGTTCTTTTGAAATGGAAAATAGAAACAAAAGAACAATAAGGGTATCATCTACTATTCACCTAAAAAACTGTGGGTGAGAGGGTGCCTTCACATAATGTTTCTCTCCCGTATCATCCTTTGGAAGAAATGAATTTTGGGCATCCCATGGCGGGTATTTATCATGAAAAAGCACGTCATAAAAGAGGTGAGCATGTTTAATGGTGTCCTAGTGAGAATTTCATTTCATTTAAAAGGATCTTTTCATTGAATAAATGTTATATGGACTCCAAATTTCACGAGCGACGTTGTCTGCCGTGCTCATCTCCTTCCCTTCCACATAATGTTTCTCTCCCTATCATCCTTTGCAAGAAATGAATTTTGCGCGTCTCATGGCGGGTATTTATCATGAAACAGCACGTCAGAAAAGAGATGAGCATGTTTAATGGTGTCCTGGTGAGAATTTCCTTTCATTTAAAAGGATCTTTTTCATTGAATAAATGTTATATGGACTCCAAATTTCACGAGCGACGTTGTCTGCCGTGCTCTCCTCCCCTTCCGCACCTGCCAAAAAAAAAATCCAATGTGAATAAATGCTCGACGGACTCTCGATTTTATAGACGACGCTATCGGATGCTCTCTCCTCCCCTCTTCCGCCACGAACTAGCTTCTCCTTTCTCACCGGCCCCAAAAAGGAAAACACTCACTCCTCAATTGCCTGTCTGAATCACTCAACCGCACCTGTTTTTGACCATACCTACTCAAGTTGCTACATCGCCACTATATAACGCTAGAGTAGTGGCGAGGTGAACAACACCATCACACCCCCCCCCCCCCCCTCTCCGCCCCCCGGTCATGTGGGAAGGACGGGGTTTGGCGGCACCATGTATCAGTGCCTCTTGAGCAGAAGCGTGATGCCACTAGTGAGTATGGTTCCGATCAGTTGAGCTGCTGGTCGGCAGCAACTGTTGGCTGTACATGTTGGCAGCCAACAGCTGCGGCTGCATCTCAGCCGATCGGAGCCGATGGTAAGAGGTAAACCTACCTTAAGGTTTTTTTATATCTTTTTTTTATTGGTGGAATTTGAATCTACAATGAATTCAATTCAATCTCATGCACTTTTTCTCCGTTTTAAACACATGAGCTGAGGGAGGGTCAAGGGGCACTATCTGAGCGGAGGGCCCAGACCTACCAGCATATTAGCCATGAGTTTCTTGGTATCCAGGCAAAATTGCTTGCTGCTAAGGAAGGCATCCGCATATTTGCTCTACTGATTATGTATGCTTGATTTACAAACAAAAATAGGATCATCTTTGGGATCCACTCTGAGTACGTGTTGTGATAAATTGACTTAATAATTTTTAATTTTGTTTGCTAGAAGTAACTTTCTAGTGCAACCATGTATCCTAAATGACGAGTCATTCCAGATGTCAGCTGTACAAACTGTATCTGTATATCCATCTACCATATAGCAGCAGTATGCATATAAACACGGAGTATAGGACAAGGTCTACACGTACCGCTACACTGAATATGGACTACTCAAGTCCTCAACTACCACCGCCTCAACAGTAAAGTTAAGAGCTTGCCTACGTTGAGTTTGCATACACTTGCCAAGTGACACACAGGAAGAGCACACTTTGACAACTCAGGCTTGCCATCTGCCACCTCATCAGTTTCCACTTGGAGCCAGAAGCCCACACCCAACGGTGCGAAGAACCCGGCCGAGATCAATGCGGCTGTGCACCAGACAACCGTGCACACCGGCTCTCTGTTGTCCTGTTTTAGCAAATACGATGCATCTTATTGTGACTGTGACCCCGGACCCCGGTAATGCGGTAAATACAAGCACCGCGCTCCCACTATAAATATCCCTGCCATTGCCGTGCTCTCACCACATCCACAACGTTCAACACCACCAAAAGTAGTCGTTGCTTTTGATTTAGCAAGCAAGGAATAGGATGAAGACTAGCCACATTCTGCTCCTGGCCCTGGCCCTCGTCCTCGTGACAACTTCCCCTGGTAGATGGCTCTCCGTTCCTTACAAGCACTAGCAGTACCATGCATGCTTTGTTCCATGCAAACGAATACTACTGGCATAATATGCTATGAAAACTAATATGGCTCCTTTCTTGTACTGAACTCGTGCTGCAGGAGGCATGGCAGCCAGGGTGAACGTGAACCTGAACTGCGCCACTACCTCGACCTTGATGGAAATGGAAGGCCCGTGCAGCTAGCACCACCTCGTGCGCTGACGTCTGCGCGGCCAAGTTCCAGGGGTCCGGCACCTGCTTCCCCCAGGGTTGCAAGTGCTCCTTCTACAGGGACATTCCACCGGCGACGAAGAACTGACGGGGTAGCTAGCTCTGCCCCCAATGCCGGATGATCAGATGTGCGCGGCTACGCCCAGTTGTGATTTCCATGGCTGCTTGAATAACAGCTATATATATGTAACTAGTAAGATGGCCCGCGCATATTGCGCAGCTAGAGTCATTATAATATAATGTTTTGAATATTATTATCTGCATGTATGTTCTAATTTAGTGTTCTAGCCACTCACATTAATTATGCCAGTTACACCATCATTAAATCGGCTAACTCACGCATAAATCTGCCATTCAAATGTAGCTTATGCCTTTGCGCCAGACTTGGAGGTCCTATGATGTCATTTTACTTATTTGCTTGGAGTATTTGTGAAACCGGTCTGCACTCATCACCCACAAACCAACCGCTGGCATGTGCTCTCGCCGCCACTAACTACCCCACCTGGACAGCGGTGCAAGCTGACCGTGAGGATGCTCTCCTCTACCACATCCTCCACCCGTCGCCCCTTTTCTAGTGCAAAATGGAGTGGAGGTCCGTGTGGTCGGATCCATCAATTGGTTTCTTCTTTTGTTACCAAGCAATTTGAAGACGATTCACCATTGCTCCTTCATCATACACCATTTTGCATTGGAAGAACGTGGTGGTGGTTTACAAAATCATGTCGGAAGGCGAAGAACATGTGTGGCCTCTCCAATGGCGAGATGTGGTTTGCGTCACAAATCAGGGGCGGTTTGACATCTACCTGCCACATATTTAACAACTGAGCTTTCAATAGACTAACTTAGGACCAGGAACAACGATCTCCTCTCTCTCCTTTTATGTACTTTGTGGGGATATAATTCAGGATGTCGCTCTCTTTTTCTGGTTGAGCTCCATCCATCGTCTGTACTTGCGCTCCATTGCCGTCCCTTGTGACGTTGCCTCGCCCATGCCCATGAACCTGGCCTTCCTGCGCCACCCGCAAACCCATTACCTCGCATCTTTGAAACAAACGATGTTCCTCCACATTCCGTCGCTGCCGTCAACATCGAGTTTACCTGCTTGTTTGCCGCAACTCTAGAAAAATATCTTTATTTTTCCGCCATAATTTTGATCCAGACTGCAGTGGAGCGGCATGCATGCATGGCTCGGCTACTTCGTGCTACTCTCCAATAATTTTGGATGGTACGTAACACATATTCGTATCTTGACGATAATCTTCTACCCCGTTGATTTGGAGAACGAAGTAACATATCTGATGCATTCATATGCGCCTAGGCAAGGTCCTTGCTTGTCGCTGTGGCTGCAAAAAAAAAATATATATCCAGAACTCCAAAGTAATTCTCCTAAACATCACATCACGCCTGCTCTCGGCGTGCACTGGATATGCGAGTCGCATATATCGGAGGAGAATCGGGAGGGTTTGTAGGCATATGTTCGTTGCATGTTTGATCAATTTCTTCGCTTCATCAAGAATCGTTCGCCTCTCCACAAAGCTTGTCTGATGAATCAAGATTAACCTTCAGATCGAGCCGACTGTTGCCTGATGTGTGGTGTCCCTTCTGTATGTTAGGCCGCCTCGTTCGCTACCACAACCTCTAACTACCTCGAGTTAGCTATCTAACGACAGGCCGCCATCGTTGCTAGGTCGCGGTGGTGTCGCCGGAGGCCCGGCCAATCTTACTCGAGGACGTATTGACGACGTGATACTATATCTGCTGCACCCTGTTTATGTTTTTTTAGTAAGCTTATTATATATGCAAGCACATGGAGTCCTGAGTTTTTACGTGAAGGCCAGCCAATCTTGCTTGAAGATGACGTGATATACGTGTTGCACCTGTATCGGACCAATATGTGGACGTGGTACTTTCTATGGACTTCCAATTTTCTTTTTTTTTTTATTTCGAGATTAAGCTGTTATTTGGTGAGCTGTATTTGAGATGAACTCTTTGATTAATCTAGACCATGCAATGTTTATAAAAATCAATGGTGCATATTTTTTTTATTAACATGGTAATTTCGTGGCTTTGAGAGTGAACGTGGTGCTCCTTCGTGGCGGCTCTGGAGTTGGCCTCTGTTGGTCGTTTGTACGCACCTACTTATATACCGCAAGAGGACGGTGTACAGTTGTAGCACTTTTCCCTCAGAGTATTCCAAGGTTTAATATCGAACCACAGAGAACAAGCGGGACTTAAACTATTATTTAAACTACTAAATTGATATAGCAGAAGTGTGTGTGAAAAGGATGATTAACAACTAGAGGTGAAAAGGCCTGCAGTTGTAACAAGGTTATAAAAGGGATTCTCTCCTATGGTTTGGGACTCTGGCATGCAACTCGGATTATGGTTCAAATGATAGGTTTAGTATTCTACAAGACATGGTGGTTTCGTTCGTCTCTCGTCCTGTCACGACAAGGATTAATAGCTCCCCACTGGTTTCTTGCACTATGTGATCATCGATAGCATAACCGCTGCAGCAGCTACACTAATGAATTCATGTATTAATTAGATACGGAATAAACGCATCACATAGACTGAACGCATCAAGAGAGTATCGTAAGTGTGAGAGTTACATAACCAGGTTTCCCTCGCCACGGAGAGAATATGAGATCTACTCACGCATCATATTGCAACACATGAACATGGCTACAATGGGACGCGAGATTTTGGCGTGGACACACATGTGCCGATCGGCACAGAGGTGTGCCGGTCGGCACAATCTTCCTTTTTGGTGGTGATGATCGGTGATCGCCGTCTTCGCCGCCACAACCTTCAACCTAGGTCAAAACTTCTATCCGTCTGTCGTCTCCTTCTTTTCGCGACCAAGATCTTCTCTTTATAGTTCCTTCCGATTGTTGGCTGGATTTCACCGACTCTGACTCTGATATTTCTTCTAGGCTTCATATTCTCCGAGTGGGCTTCATGTTTGGGCTCGCCCCTGGTGGTGCCGGTCGGCACAAGGGTTGTGCCGGCCGGCACAGACTTCAAAATCCTCGTTCTTCGGGCCTCCGGCAGCTCTTTACCCGTAGTCTCTCTATTTTCGCCTGTTTCCTCCAAATCCTTCCAAATACGCAGAAACTACGCATGTATATAATAATGGGGATTAATTGTTAGCAATAATGACATAATAAGGTATTAAAAACACCATATTTGTCATATAAAATGAGTACCTAGAAAGCGCCAACAGTGTCTTCCACCTTTTTACGAATGAGTGAATTTCTTGTATCCCCTTTGGTGAATTTTGTGTTCGAGGCATCGGCGGTGATGACGGCGTGGGCAGATGTGTTCTCTGGATGGATTCTATCGAATCTCGATTGGGACTATGCCGTAATTATTCTTTTTTTTTTCTCAGACCTGGAGATGACCGATTCTATTTCGGATTGAAGTTTTGTTCTTCGTGGCAAATCGATCTTGGACGGAATTTTGGAATGGTGGACGTTGCGGCCTTTTCAATGCTTGATTGAATATCTCATCGTCGGTGGAGAAGAAGAACCAATCTGTGGATCGTTTGTGTGTTACAACAAACACATTCACAGAGGAGGAAGATGAACATGACCTTAGAGACTTTTTTTTTTCAAGTTGTATTATATAATTTGAGGATATACCGTGTGCTTTCCATTTAATTTAACCATCCCTTTTGTTAAAAAAAATCAATTCATCGGTTTGTTGGTTCTATTTTTTTTTACTACTGGCCATTGGACCCTTCCAAAATGCTAATGTAGGAACTCAATGAGACCATTGGACCCTTTCCAAAATGGTACTGCAGGAACTCAAGGAAGCCATCGACACAGTAAAATATTTTCTCTCTCCCGAGCATTGGACCTCTTCCAAAATGCGATGGGTTTAAAGACCCAAAGAAACATAGATTTATTTCGGATTTAACAAAAGAACATAATTTAAGTTTTATTGCTATTTCGGAGACGGGTAGGAGGAGTTTTACAAATCCTTTCCTCAAGAACCTGTGTAGTGGTAAAAACTATATTTGGCATGTAAAAGAACCTAGAGGTCGATCGGGTGGGATTTTACTCGGTATCGACTTAGATATTTATGATATTGGAGCAATAGACGAAGGAGACTATTATGTGAAATTCCACTTGTGCAATAAAAATGATAGCTTCAAGTGGGCACTTGTAGTAGTTTATGGTCCTGCACAACATGAATTTAAAGAGGTGTTTTTAACAGAATTGGTTCACATGTGTAGTCATGAACAGCTACCTCTTTTAATTGGGGGAGATTTTAATATTTTGAGAAGCCCGTTGGAAAAAAAGTAACAGTAACTTTGATCATCGTTGGCCATTCTTGTTTAATGCCATAATTGATGGTCTAAATTTACGTGAACTGGAGATGTCGGGACGGCGTTACACTTGGGCAAATTCTTTACAAACACCTACATATGAGAAGCTCGATAGAATTTTAATGGCGACTGAGTGGGAACAAAAATTCCCACGATCGACTGTCATTGCACTCACTCGTGATGTATCCGACCATACACCTTTACTTCTCAACACAGGAGACTCGTCTTCGAGTTACAATCAGTACCAATTCAAGTTTGAGTTGGGGTGGTTGCTTCGTGATGGTTTCATGGAGATGGTAAAGGATATATGGCAAAAAGATACAAATGGCTCAAATCCAATCGAAGTGTGGCAGAACAAAATTAGAAAAGTTCGCCAATATCTGAGGGGCTGGGCTAAAAACACAAGTGGTGCGTATAAAAAAGAAAAGAAGCGTATTCTGGACAAACTTGATAGTTTAGACAAAAAAGCAGAAACTACTTTCCTATCACAACAGGAAGTAGATCTCAAGCATTGTCTAAAAAATAGATTAGCTGAAATGCTACGGGAAGAGGAGATCAAGTGGTACCAGAGAGCGAAAGTGAAAGAGTTGCTTGAAGGTGACTCTGATACGAAATACTTTCAGCTTGTAGCAAATGGGAAACACCGGAAAACTAGAATTTTCCAGCTGCAGGAGGGGGATCAAGTAATTAGTGGTGATGATGAATTAAAAAAATACATCACGAGTTACTATAAAGGTCTCTTTGGTCCGTCTGAGAATAATAATTTTAATCTTGATGAGACTCGAAGAGACGATATACCACAAGTGTCGGCAATTGAAAATGAAATTCTAGTTTCCGAGTTTACTGAAAGTGAAGTGCGTGAGGCTATTTTTCAAATGGAACATAATAAGGCACCAGGGCCTGATGGTTTCTCAGCGGAATTCTATCAGGCTTTCTGGGACACAATAAAAGGTGATTTATTAGCCTTATTTTCTGAATGTCACAAAGGA
Organism: Eragrostis nindensis; assembly: GCA_012490785.1. Classification (NCBI taxonomy): domain Eukaryota; kingdom Viridiplantae; phylum Streptophyta; class Magnoliopsida; order Poales; family Poaceae; genus Eragrostis; species Eragrostis nindensis. The sequence goes on from JAAXCT010000202.1 coordinate 622,735, forward strand.
AATTTACCTTTATATAGCCTTAATTTTGGAACAATAATTTTACTTCCCAAATGCAGGGAAGCAATTAAGATTCAACAGTATAGACCTATATGTCTGTTGAATGTTAGTTTCAAAATCTTCACGAAGGTTGCTACAAATAGAATCTCGACGGTAGCTCAGAAAGTAATTAGCCCGACACAAACCACTTTCCTTCCAGGGAGGAATATAATGGAAGGGGTGGTGGTGTTGCATGAAACAATACATGAGCTACATAGGAAAAAACAAAATGGGGTAATTTTTAAAATAGATTTTGAGAAGGCATATGACAAAGTTAAATGGAGTTTTGTCCAACAAACTCTAAGAATGAAAGGATTTTCACAGGAGTGGTGTAAATGGATTGAAAATTTCATTCAAGGTGGTCATGTTGGTATTAAAATTAATGACCAAGTGGGGGAAAATTTTCAGACATACAAAGGTCTGAGACAAGGGGACCCGTTATCACCAATTCTATTTAATATTGTTGTTGATATGTTAGCTATTTTGATTAATAGAGCAAAGAATGAGGGTCAGATAACTGGGGTCGTACCGCATCTTGTAGATGGAGGTTTATCTATTCTACAATATGCTGACGACACCATTCTTTTCATGGAACATGACATAGCGAAAGCAACAAATATGAAGTTGCTTCTATGTGCATTTGAACAGTTGTTGGGCCTAAAAATTAACTTCCACAAAAGTGAAATATTTTGTTTTGGGGAAGCTAAACAGATGGAACAACAATATGCAGAATTGTTTGGGTGCAAATCTGGGAACTATCCTTTTAGATACCTTGGCATTCCAATGCATTTTAGAAAGTTAAGTAATGCGGATTGGCGGGTCATTGAAGAGAAATTTGAGAAAAAACTAAGCAGTTGGAAAGGTAAACATATGTCGGTGGGGGGTCGGTTGGTTCTTATTAATTCAGTCCTTACAAGCTTGGCTTTGTTCATGTTATCTTTTTTTGAAGTCCCGAAAGGGGTACTTGAAAAATTGGATTACTACAGGTCACGATTCTTTTGGCAATCAGATGAACATAAAAAGAACTATAGATTAGCCAAATGGAATATTCTTTGCCAACCAAAGGAGATTGGAGGCTTAGGAATCAAAAACCTGGAAGTACAAAACCAATGTTTGTTAAGTAAATGGTTATTTAAGCTTATAAATGAAGAGGGCATGTGGCAGAGTATGCTGAGAAATAAATACTTAAAGAACCAAACATTATCACAAGTGGAACAGAAGGCTGGTGACTCACATTTTTGGTGCGGTCTTATGAAAGTTAAATCGAAATTCCTAAACCTTGGGTCTTTTCATTTGAATGATGGGAACCAGATAAGGTTTTGGGAAGATAAGTGGCTAGGAAATTTTACACTTAGTGAACAATATCCGTCCCTCTTTAATATAGTAAGAAAGAAACATGCAACAGTAGCTTCTGTTTTTGATAGAGTTCCTTTGAACGTGTCGTTTAGAAGGACTTTGATTGGAAACAACTTAATTCTTTGGCATGATCTTGTTGCTCGTATTAGTCATATACAGTTAAACAATAGTAGTGATACTTTTCGATGGAACCTTAACCAATCTGGTATCTTCATTGTTGCTTCAATGTATGATGCTCTAATAAGTAATGGAAATGCCCAGTTTGACAAACATCTCTGGAAGCTTAAAATGCCGTTGAAAATTAAGATCTTTATGTGGTATCTAAAGAAAGGGGTCGTGCTCACTAAGGACAATTTAGCCCGCCGAAATTGGAACGGTAGCAGGCGCTGCTGTTTTTGTTCTTGTGATGAAACGATTCAACATCTTTTTATTGATTGTCATTTTGCAAAATTCCTATGGAGAGCTGTTCAGTTTGCTTTTAATTTACAACCACCCAGAAGTATTATTCATTTATTTGGTAATTGGCTTAGGGGGGTTGGTACCAGATTAAAAAGGCAACTGTTAGTGGGTGCTTCTTCTTTATGTTGGGCATTATGGCTTAGTAGGAATGATGTAGTGTTTGACAAATCTCCAATTAAAACTTATATGCAGGTACTGTATCGGGGCACTCATTGGCTCAGGTTTTGGGCCCAGTTGCAACGGCGTGATGAAGACAAGACGACGATGAAGAATGCATGCCTAGCATTGGAGGTCGTGGTCATGCAGATCTTCGCCAATCATGGATGGAGGTTTACCAATAGAATTGGTTACTAATAATTTTCTCCATCAAACTTTGTTGGTTAAGTCGTCGAGTTGGTTTTGCTTGATTCATGTAATGGCAGACGGATGTGCTGCAGTTTGTGTAATGAACGGCTGTAACCTCTATTGAGGCCAAGGCTGGGTACTTTTTCCCATTATCTAAAAAAAATATAGATGTCTGCTAACAAATGCTCAATGGCCTAACAAATGCTAATGCAAGGACATATATTATTAACTTTTCATTTCGTTTCATGTTTCCAAAGGAAAAGGATTAAATAACTGGAGAAAGAACTTTATTGGGTGCAAATATTTCCAATGGAAAAAAGATGGAACAAATAAGATAATCAGAAATTTTTGGTACAATCCGGTTCGCTTATCCTTGTGACGACCAGTTTCATGCACCCCAACCAAAGAAGAATAGAAAAAAAAATGGATAGGAAGCAGCTTTCAACTAATCGATTTTTTATCTCCAAGCTCTCATCTGCACCTTAAGCAACACTGCTCCGTCGAGCTTCAAGTCGTTTTCTTGATGCCTGTATGTCTCAGATGGGGCGCGCAGGGTTCTCTTCGATCGTTACATATTGCTTCATGCAAGACTTTTCTTCTCTCCCGGTGCATAGAAACTCAGCTTACCTTTCCATCGGTTTGCCTGGCTTCAATTCATAGTTTCTTCACCTCACTGCATAAAAAGAGTCCGGCCTGCACGCCATGCTGCACGTCAACAGGGCACCGGTCGACTGCGATGACGACAACGGCGCGGACGTTGTGGGAGGCGATCGAGCTGGTGGACGGCAACGCCGTAGTGGATGGTGAGGCCCATGGCGTCGTCGCGGACATGGGAAATTTAGCAAGAAGCGGGCGTGTACTCCCTCCGGATATTTTTATCTAGTATTTGATTTGCTAACGACTCATCACGTGGATACCTCTGCTGCTAACTGAGGATCGCGCGCGTTCGGATGGTTGCAGGGAATGCGATACTACACAAACCGCTGGGTAACAAAGCTACGGTATGAGGTGGGTAATTTGTAAAAAGATGTATGGGTATTTTAGTCTATTTTTTTATAATAGCAATGGTGGGTAATACATTGCTGACTTTTTCTTTAAATCTTAGCCGTTCGATCTTCATAAAATCCAACGGTTCACATCTTTCTCTTTTTTCCGATTAACGTGGTAATTTCGTGATTTTGAGAGCGAACGTGGTGGCTTCTTTTTCTCTTCAAATACTAAGATAATAGATCGTATTGCCTTGTACTGAGTAGAGAACCCGCTGGAAATGAAGAATAAGTTCGCCACCTTGTGATCATGCGTCATCCTGAGCTCTGAATTACCACTTCGTTGCCGTTTGCTTTTTGCCGAAGCGCTCGAACGATCTGAGCGTCGTGCTGGGACGCAGCGCTTCTAAGAGCTCCCATCGACTGCGGAAAAAACTGATGACACCTGATGCTACGACCGCGATACGTACATTCGAGTAGTCAGTAGTGGGACTACTTGCTAATGATAAGCAGCAACCCACACTCTCAGGCGGTCAATCAACTGCTGCCTAGGAGCCTTCTAAAAAGTGCTCCTAATCTTTTGATTGACTTTCTAAGAAGATGTGAAAAGTTATCCATACGCACATCAGTCAAAAATAGCAACCGATAATTTCTGTCTCTAACTGGTATATATGCCGTAAACTACTGCCAAATAAAGGGGCAACATACAACGTCTTCCAATCCCATAAGATCCCACAACACCATCGGTCCATCGCACTCTCAGCACAATTTTCGACATTTCTGGAGTACTAAGAAACAAGGATGAGGAGTAGGACAAGTCGCCTACTGTTGGTCGTCGTCGTCTTCCTGATAAGCCTTAGGTGATTCCTTATTCAGACGTACTCCTATTTACTCTTCAATCCTGTTCCACGTTTTAGCTAGAACTCGTGTAACGTGATTATCAATCTTCTACAGATACGATGGCAAATGTGTCGGCCCGATGCCCGGATCCCGAATCGATAGCGCTGTTTCCAGGCAAGCCGTGTAAGCCCCAAGCGTGCAGAACGGCTTGCGCCCAGAAATATCATGACGGCATCGGCACATGCTTGTATCCTGATCGATGCGACTGCGAGTTCTGCCTCGATGGCTCGAGTCCCTACGGCAAAACCGGATGATGTAGCATTCAGGCTAGCATGCTTGACAGCTTGAGCCATGTTGTGCACAAGTTTTTCTTTGCCCAAATAATGACAGTGTGTTCATCGCAAAAAATAATAATAATGATGATGATGTAATAATCGTGCAGCAGCCATTCATCCCGTTTGCCATTTCGCATGAATACGCTTTGCGTTTTCCTCGCAAAAAAAAAAAAGAATACGCTTTGCGTTTGCGTTTCTGAATTTGAACAAACAGCACCTAAATTTGACTTAGGCCCACGAAGGCACGGTACTATTGGGCTGTACTGGAAAGCGCGACCCTTTGGGCTTCTCTGTGTTCCCACCAGTGGACCGTGTGTTATCACTGACCAAAAACCATACCGATAAAGAAAAACCTCTGGATTCCTGAGGTGCTCCAGTGAAATGTTCGGTGAGAAGAAACATACACCGTTGCAGTTGCATCCACCCATGCTACGTCACTGACATGTGAAACACATGTACTGTACTGCCGTTGCTGTGTTGCATCCACCCATGATACGTAGCCCTGTTTACTAGTCGGTCCAATTCCTCGCGCATATTGTCAACCGGGATTGAACATTCCAGATTTTGGCCAAAACAAGGCATCCCGAACTCCACCTTTCCTCGTGACGCCATGAGATCCTTGCCAATCAGGAAGACATAGAAGCGTTGCAGCAAACAAGCATGTCTGAACGCTGAAAACCTCCCGACGTACGGTTGCCGTCAAGTGCCGCAATCCTGATGCGATTCCCCAACTTGAGGCGACAGCGACCTGTCATTCATCACCCCCCCGGCACCTTTTGCCCTCTCTCTCCGACCGCCGGTTTCGGAGTTGGCTCACAGCGACGCGTCCCGTTGCGCGCTGTAACACACCGCGATTAATTTTCTCTCAAAGAGCTGTGGCTTTCAAGCGTGAAACTGAGAGACTCAGAGTGCCGGAGTCGGACGTGTGTTCCGCAACCAGCCACGGCGCCGGACGACGACCTGCGGAGATGGACGAGCCTATCGGCTTCGCTCCAAGTACCTCTCCGATGTTACGCGCGCGACGCGATGAATGATGCCGCGCCACACACGCGCGCGACCACAGCGGCGTCACGTCGCGCGACGGCGACGGATGCAGAGGAGAGGAGCCCCCGGTGAAAGACGACCCTGCAATAATATTTATGGTATCAATCGATGATGATGGTCAGCTTGATGGATCAGTTCCTTTTCTTCTTTTTCCCGAGTGAATTTTCACAGCTTTAGTAGTACTAGAAGAAACTGGCTGGCGCGATAAACCCAACAAGCTACTGCTCCTGAAAAGATATAATCGGAGGTTGTATGATTCGAGGCTACCGTCATGTCACCGTCGGGTCACAGTGGATCACACATGTGACAAACTAAGCGTTCATGGTCGGATCACATGGACCATATATAGATAGTACAAGGCGCGCGCTGTGGTTGGGCTAGAACCATCGGAACAGCAGTGGCTTCCCTGTTGGAATACATCGTGTCTTGCGGTCGCGATCAATCAACCAAGTGATGTCGTTCGATGATAATCAAGGCTTTTGTGTATTAAGCTTTGCTTTAGCCAAGGCACGAGGAACATAGACGTACCTATCTGTCAGCGGTTGCGCCTGTGCATTATTGGCCGGCCATGTTCTCGGAAGAGGAAGCTGTTTAGCAGCTTGTTGCGGCTAAGGAGTCGCTCTCAGGCAACCAAATGGAGGAATTGGCAATTTCATGCACTGTGCAGGAGCCGGGACCGAAGATATATGTAAAGGTCTTATTCCTCGGTGAACCAATTATATATATAGTTCCATTGTTGCAAAAACAAAACCAGAATAAAGTAGTAATGGAATTAGGACCGAAGATGTATGTACCTGTACGGATCCATCCACATTAGCTGCCCTTAAACCTTGACCATGTTACGACAATCAATTGCGGAATTCAGCATGTTTTATGTCAGATCTCAGTTCATGCTGATCTGGAGTCTGAACAAGTGGAGCGCGGACATTGAAGGAGACCCTTTACTCCACTGAACATGAACCGTTAGAACTTAGAAGTAGTAAACAGGTAAATGAAGTGTACTATATTGAGAAGAAAATAAAACGAGCAGACTGAGCTTACGCGTACTTCAAATTAGCACTAGTGGTCCTGCTACTGCTAGTGCACATGGCACGGGGAATTATTATCTGACCCGATCAGCTGGCAATACGTACATTATTCTATTAGAAAAGAGCACAGAAATAGCGTACACAAACATAAGGTAGGTGCAAATATTTTTTTTTTGAAAGGTAGGTGCAATTTCAATGTATGGTTCGGTTCATAGGAATTTCCCACATTTGGTACTGGTGCGGAAAAGAGCATCGAATTGGGACTTCGGGTTGAGGGCCATGTACTTCTCCATATGCTCATCTGCGTGCTCTGTCGCGCATGGCATGTCCGGCTCCCTTCCGAGCACCGATGCGAATGCGATTCAGTGAACATGGAACAGACGAAGCGATGCTAATGAGAAGAATGGGGGAAGGGCATGCATGCATACAGTGCTGGCTGGCTTTACTTCAGGACCACGTTTACATGATGCTCATCAGAATGGCCCTCTCGCTCTCGCTGCGTCCGTCGCCTCATCAAAAAGCAGGGCAGTGGACGTCATGGGCTTGTTCAGTGAGTCTCTCCGATAGGTGAGTCTACTACATGCATGCCTGCTGAAACCATAGGACAGTGGCATGCATGCACGGCGTTCCTACCACTTGTGGCTCCGGCAAAGGAATTGAATTGCGCTGTTGTACTGAAACCAAGGACGATTGTCCGTCCGAAATCCAGATCTGCACGCCTGTGTGGTCGTTCTCATAAATCCCGATCGTTCGTGCGCAGTTTCATTTTCCCAGTTTGGTGCACGTATGGAAGCGATCGATGATATATAACCCGGCCAAGGCCAATAATATTGCATCAACAAGAAGTACAATGCACCGGCCGGTCGATCGGCCGCCGCCGCACCGGTTCCCCGTGCACCCGAAGTCTCGAACACATAAATTTTGCTGCTACGTAGTAGTACTACGTTGTCATCACAATACACCGCACAACGCGCACTGTAAAGCGCGCACGTCCTTCTCCTTCCACCTCGCAGCAGCAGTCTCCGACCGAGTAATTCGCGGTAGTTCGCGGTCGATCACGTGAATGAGCTGACGATCGATCGAGGAACCTAACGTACAGTACGTACTACGACGCGCGTCCACGATCGAACGACCAACACCGTCGTGTGTGGTAGCTCGCGGAATTTACTACCGTGCGCGCGCGGCCGCACTCAAACCCGGCCGGCCGGCACGCGCCCACGTCACGCGTAGTACCGTGTCTCTGTCCTACTAGCTCACTGCGGTGTCTTTCACGTCGGCCACGGTGTGGTTGCGGCGCGTGCGTGGCGCCGGACTGGTCGGCCGGCCGTCGGCGCGTCGATCGTGTCCTTCGTTTCGTCGAGCTGCCGATCGACCGGTCGGACGTCCGGCCGAGGGGGGCACGGGAGAAAACAGGAGCCGGTACGTGTTGAATTGGGACGAGCTGCGCTGCGCCTGCGAGCCGTGGTGTTTGCGTACCTCAGTCAGTGGCTCAGTGCCGTGCTTGAGAGGGAATTTACAGGAGCAGCTCTGGCGCCGTACGTGCTGCGGACGTGGAGAACATGTTCAGAAATCAGGACCGGTGGTTTACCTGTTCCAGCAGAGGTTTAATCTCCTCACTTAGCAGGGCCTGTGGCTTTTACTGAAAACCAGTGCAAAATCTTCTATTCTACTGACAGTAGCTCTTGATAGATTACCGATTTGCTGGCAAACAATGTGTTAAGCCCCACCCCCACCGTTCGAGTCGATCTCATCTTATTCTGGGCACGCATATATGCCTCTCGAGTCTCGACCACCACCGGGCATGCAATTCCAACAGCCAAAACGTACATCCTCCTCACTGACAGCAACCTTCTACCCCACAGCTGTGTCTCCCACTCTCCCCTAGCTATGGCGCTTTCCCAACCAAAAACCAAAAAAAATTACTCATAAATATCTCCAACTCTTGCTCCATGGAGATCATGTGACCAGTACGAGTCCACACCACCCACCAGGGTCCCTTTCTTGAATCCTGCTCGATCAGCAGCATCTGATAGATAGGAGCGGAGAGCCTGATCGAGAGGAGAGAGAGGTGTGTGGTGAGGTCAGGACTCAGCCGCGCGCTGAGGTGGTCCTAGGTAGGATTGGAGATCTCCCTCCCGACAGCAAGATCAGGCCCATATTTATGCTTTGAGAGGAACACCCCCAGAAAGCCTTTGGCAAAGCCTACCCTCCATCCCTATCTGCATTCACAGCTTGACACAACGTACACCTTCAGTTGTCAGCATAGTATATGTATGTTCTCCTCTAGATTCGATCTCTCTGCATTTTTTTTTCTGTTTTAATTTGCTGAGACAAATATTCTGGACTACAACTTTTAGTCTCTCAGTCAACTGTAGTCACTCTCTTATGAAGTATTTTTAGATGCATGGGAATCGGTGGATCCACGATGATTCTTTTTTTTTTGTAGTAAAATATTCCAGTCATTTCTCCATTAGTGTTTCTGAATTATTATGCCCATGCATGTGTACCTTTCTTCCTCCAGAGAATGCTTGGCTGATGTACTGATGGCTCGTGGCCGTACATGTGCAATTTGGGGCACACAAAAAGAAGGAAAGTGACAAGTTCAAGGATTAATTGGGCTGGCTCCATGTTTGGTCCCAAGCAGCAGCATCCAAAGTCTCATCTAAAAGCAGCTAAAGGGGACAAGCAGCTCCATCAATAGAGCTGGAATTTGATGGTTGTTCTGGAGTATACTGTCTCTAGCTTACTTTAGGTCGAGAGACTTTGGCATATGATGTGATGCAGACAGGTGCTTAGAAAGCTAGCATAGCATAAAGTAAGCAACACACATGCACCAAGTTTACAGGTCAAATTCTGCCTGGGCATCAAGTTGCAGGTCAAATAACAAATAATAGAGGCAGCTAACTGTCCACAGGAATGAACCTACCTCTTGGTTGCCGACTTCTTTGCTCAACGATCTGCGTTTTAATTTCCGCGAAAAAAAAAGTGATAAGATTCGCACTTAATTTATTTTCGTAGTGTTGGTCCTCCTTGGAAGCAGGGGAAAGCGGCAAAAGGAGCCTGCATATTCATGAGCAGGGCTCAACGGTTGGGCAGAAATCCAACAGCAGAGGCAGCGGAAGCAGTCATTGGCTCATCGTCGCCTCTGTTTCCTCTCTTTTTTTCACATCTTTTTTTTCCCCTTTTTGGGTGAGGTAGAAGCAATCTTTTCTCAAAAGCCAGGTAAGGAGAAGCATTCGTCGCCTCATTTCTGGCCGAAAATAACATGCATGCCACGTCTTTATCCGGGAATTATGAGCATTACGTTGCCGATGCTGCCACTGCAACTCTTCCACACAAGTAACCCACACACAATGACACAAAGCAAAAGGGACGGGGGTTGAGGTCTCTAGGCCACGGTCATTTGCCCACAGCCATAGGCACCGAATAATTGCACCCCTGACGACATGGAGATGGAGGATGCACCAGCTTTCTCATCTACTTGTAGCAACTAGCAAACCGAACTTTCCCGGCAATCCTTTCCAGCCCAGCCCCAGCCCGACTGACATGCATATCTACTGACTCTACTCTCTATCACACTGTCACTGTTAAGTACTGCTGCTGACGACGCTCGTGTGGTCGCAGGACGTTCATGATCTTTATAGCCTGGTGTGTGACTGTTCTAACCTTTGAGCAGGTGGTTTACTTGCCAAGTCGTTCCACTAGATGCAATGAGTAGAAGCGCGCATGGAGGTCGGCTTCCGTCCCGGTCGAGAATATTTGGCGTCGCCTGCAAGATCTCGGTCGAGAACGGCCGGCAATGCGATCGAGTGGCAACGCGGCGGCGACGTCGCCTCGACAGCGGCGCGCACCCACCTGCAGGGAGCCGGTCGACGTCGGCGTACGGGCGCGCTGTTGCTACACGAGTAAAACTGTGGTAGCCCCCAGCCGCCTGCGAACAGCATGAAAACGTTGCTGCTCTCGTCTGTCGCATCGCGCGTTTGTGCTCTTCGTCTTGTTGGCCTCGCCTTTTTTTGCATCTTCTACTGCTACTGGTAACATTCTGACTGATTGATCGACCAACAGTCGACGACCGTACGTTGGAGTTTTAACTGCGACAGGGAGATTAGAAAGATAACAGTACTGATCTTGTGGGGTGAGATCGCTGCGTGTGGATCGATCTATTACTTGATTGTACCAGCGCTGAAATTAAAGATGTAGATTTCACTGCTGTCACCATTACGTACTTGTCGAGAGACACATGCACGTCCTGGTTGATGTTGGCGGTGTACTTATCCAAACGCACGTCTTACACAGGTTCAAAACAACATTGCAGTTGGATCACGGTCGCTCGAGGCTTTACGCGCCCTTGGACTTGAAAATTGCTGTCCCATCCAGTATTGATGTCCATCGCAAGTTGGAAGAAAGGAAACTGGATGGAGTACGCACCAGTCTACTTAGGAACATAAATGAGGTACTTTTGGTCTATATTGGAACAGCTAGATGAACAACAACGACGTGCGTGTCCTTAATTACATCGTCCAGCTGCCTTGCTAGTTACGGCTGATACCATTTTCTCCGCTACTCGCGACGAATTACCATTTTCTCCGGGAAAGGTTCTTGACAATTACGCACAGCTTTTCGCAAGCTCCTACCCGTATGCATCAGATAACTCCAATTGACGTCCTTTACGTATGTCTCCATAATTTGACAAAAAAAATGGCATGCAACATGGAATTCAGCAAAAGAGCTAGAGTTCAAAAGCCTGCAAAAAAAGGGATGGGGAAAAAGTTGAAGGAATAGAGTAGATGCACTACTCCAGCTTTTTGATCCAGCAATCCAACATGTGGATCCCAGTTCAAAGCGCCACAAATCGATCGAACACGGACCTAGCTAGCAGCTGCTACAGATGAGTGCCTAATAAGACTATCATAACCTCACTGTCAAAAAGAAGAAAGAAAAAGAAAAGGAAAGGGAAAAAATGAAGATATATGTATATAGGTTCATTCTGAAGTCTGAATTAATCCCAGATGAACTGATTCCAGCATCTACCAGCATGCACTGGCCCCGCGAAGGCATAAAGAAATTACTAGTAGAAACTTGCAAGCACCACCACCCATCGATCACTGCACTGGCATGCAGTAATCATGCAGCGTGAGCAGTAGCTTAGCTAGCAGCAAGCAGCATCGGCCAGTACACACAAGGAAGGCAAGGGCAAGCACGTCGCCGTCCCCAGGAGGACCACCAGCTGTGGTCTCTCATGTTCCAAAGAAGCCAACCTCCCATAAAGAACCTTACAGCCAATCCAGAGGCCGCAGAGGAGGAGGAGGCGAGAGCGATGGATAGATGGCGTCGCACTACCCATCTCCCCACTTGATGGCCACTGATAGCTGCGGATGCACGAGAGCTATAGCTACACAGAAAATTAACAAAATTCTGTTCCCTCTCTGTGCGTGTACAAATTTGTACAGTACTAAATTTGCCAAGAATAAGTATATGTGACGAGAGGTGAAGACGAGAAAGCTAGCTAGCACCAGCAGGCTAGCCAGGGCACAAGCAGCAACTGCAACTGCCACTGCAGCTGCATGCATTTGTACTTGGTGACGAGGGAGAGGGAGCTTTAAGCTTGGTCGTCCCCCTCGGCTAGCTAGCGAATGGTCCCCGTCCCCGCTCGCCTCCTCCTCTCCTCCTCTCCGGCCTTCGGACGCCCATCCCCTTAAAACCGCACCAACTCGTAGCCAAATTCTCGAGCTCTCTCATACACACAATTAACAGCAAGCTCTTCTCCACCAAAGCTACTACGACGTCGCTATATTGCAGGTAGTAGCTAGCGTTCTTCGAGTAGACGAAGCAGACGGCCATGGCGAAGCAGCAGGACGTGCGCAGCGTGGACTCGTTCTCGCAGCTGCCGTTCATCCGATCGACCCCGTCGCCGCAGCCGCGGGACACCATCCGGCTGTTCGGCTGCGAGTTCTCCAACGACCAGATGCAGGCCGCCGCCAAGGAGGCCGACGACTCCCGGGACGCGGGCAACGACAACAGCACGGTGACGTCCGAGAGCAACGGCGGCAAGAGCGGCGGCGGCGGCGCGTCGGCGGCGGAGAGGAAGTTCGAGTGCCACTACTGCTGCCGCAACTTCCCGACGTCGCAAGCGCTGGGCGGGCACCAGAACGCGCACAAGCGCGAGCGCCAGCACGCCAAGCGGGCCCACCTCCAGGCGTCCCTCGCCATGCACCGCTACGTGCCCGGCCACATGTACGGCCTCTTCAACTACCACCACCACCACCTCGGCCGCTACGACCACACGACGGCGCCGCCGCCGCCGGCGCACTACCCGATGTGGACGAGCGCCAGCCCGGCGGGGCCCTACGCCGGCGTGCCGGGCTCCATGTCGCAGCCTATCAACGGTAACCCGGTGCCGCCGGGGCTGTGGAGGATGCAGCCGCCGCCGCCGATGGAGAATTTCGGCGCGGCGACCGGTCGGCACGGCGGTGGCGCGGACACGGCCATGGTCGTGGGGCGGGCGGGGGAGATGACATGCAAGGACGAGAAGGTGCCGATGAGCTTGCTGTCGTCGTCTCCCTCCTTGTCGTCGTGCTCGTCCACGTCCCCCGACAAGCTCGGTAGGTGTGAATTGGGGCAGAAGGAGAGCGTTAGCTTGGATCTCCATTTGTAATTCTTGTTGAATTAGGTTTCTTCTTGTGGACTAGCAGTTGCAAGTGCATGTTAATTCTCATAGTTGAAATAATTTCTATCCTTTTTTGCCGCCTTCAATCCAACTAGTAATTACTAGAGCTAGCTTGTGCTCTTGTCATTAAGTGCTGATCAGAACGAATGTTCTTTGATAGGAAGTTAGGCCCGTTTGGAAACGAAGAATTTTCTTGTTTCTGCACGAAAATTATCTTCTTCTTCTTTTTAACAAAATTCCTGCCAGGCTCATGCATGGATTCCTATCAAGTCCTTAATTATTTCTTGACCTGGGGGCTCACGTACTGAGCTCTGCTTCATTTCAATGGAAGAGGCAAATCAGGTCAGAAAAATGAGGAAGGCACTACATCCATGGTAGATTGAAAATGTGTGGATCTAGTGGCTTAAAATTTTGGATCCAACACTACTGCCGTACATGGGCCCGTATGTACACATAATGTCCATGACCTTTCTTTTTCTCACCCTGGCCCAACCATATGTCCGTCTGAATTGCTTTGTACAGAGATGGCTCTTTTTAGCATGTGTGCCCTGCCATGAGCCAGGTGTTTGATGTACTTTCGGCTTCCTCTTATAGATGTGTAATATAATTTACTAATGGCAGTTTGGCACGTGAAGGAAAAGGTCGTCGAGGGTAACAGCTAACAGAGTTTTAAATGGGGAAGGGACGTCGTCTTTCTTCGGTGTACGGACAGAAAGATTCTCGATCATTTTAATTTCTTTTATGCAACATATAGATTGTCGAAAGATTTAAGTGGACATACCAGTAAAATGTACTATTTTGATAAGTCCTCTTTTTCTGGTGGGGTAAAGACTGTTCATCCCCAGACCTTCTCTCGTTAAAAGAGAACCGAAGAATAGTTAGCTGTTACTCATTACATGTAGGTAAAGTCCTGTGCCAAAATCATGGATTTCATCATGATTCATGACACTGCAGAGTTAAAAACAGACAGAATGAATAAGCACTCAAAGACACATGGCCTTCGTGTCATGCACAGCTTTATATTAAGATCATTGCACACTGTACGAACACGGTGCTTTCTCCCTAGAACTTCAATCTAAGCAGTTCTTCTTGTTCCCATCATGTGGTGTCACATCGCCCCCAAACAGTTCGTGATATATATGCAGGGCTTGATCATTTATATATACTTATAACCATGCTGAATCATTTATATATACTTATAACCATGCTGAAAGAATGAAACGTACTGGATCGTGGTACTGGGGGAATCGATGGATCAAACAAAGCTGTCTCAGCTTTTGCTCGATCGAGATGCTGCTCTCTCGTAAAAAGTCAGTTGACATCATTTCCGCTCAACTACATGACAAGTGCGTACGCAACGTTTTGGTGCATACAACCATCAACGCCGGCCGGAGTATGTACTAGCTGATTGATTTTTTTTTTAAAAAAAAAACTCGTGATTTGGCAGCGCAAACAATTGCTCATTTCGATCGCCAACAAGAAAAACAACATCTAGAAGTAATTACTATCAACCTACATCTATACGTCAGTCTTACACAGCAAAGTCAGATGGCACGCAGCATGCACGGTCTGTACTTCTGTTCTGTTCTGTATCATGGTAAGATGCGGTCATCATGCACGCGCGCATACCAATCTCGCGCTGCAATTGAGTGGCCCGAAACGAAACACTTCTTGAAGGTAGGAGCCGAACGATGGTTACGCGAGCTGAGTTCCAGGGGACAAGCGGACAAGCAAGCGAACCCCGGACAATCGAACAACGATGAGGCCTGCAAACAGCTGCATGCACAAGGAAGCTAAGCATGGCCGCCCCCGGCCTGCCTATCTATCCGTCTATCTATCTGACTGGCGCATGCGCTGCCAGCAGATGCCGCTCGTTTTCGGTTCGGTTCGCATGTCATCATGGTGCTAAGCACCAAGAAAGCTACAGGTCAGTGAAGCTGTGGATCGACGCACGCAGGCAGTGTACTCCACCACAGATCTAAATAGGGGGGGCACTGCCACTGCATGCAACTGCATGCGCCCGTCCAGCTCCAGACGCAGCAGGCACAGGCAGCATGCAGTACCACCGCCACCGCTGCATGCAGTGGTTGCCGGGCGAGGACCAGGACCAGCGGCGCGCGCTGTACTTGGGCAGCGCAAAGCCATACGCAGAGATCAGATCGGACCAGACCAGCAGATCAGTAGTTAAGCTTGCACCCACCCCCCACTCGTCATCAGCAGCGGCATGTGCAGGCAGGCAGATGATGCGTGTGGCAGCATGCATGCAGATCCTTTTTTTCCTTCTTTCTTCCCGCTGTTTTTACGTACGCGTCGACGATCCGTGTCCGGATCCGTGCGTGCCTATAGCTAGTGCGCGCATATGCCCGCGCCGCGCCGTAAGCGCCTCGGAATGCGCGCGGGCGCGGCGCCATCGACCGGGTTGGAGCTAGCTAGATCGACCGATCGCGCGCGCGGTGGAGCTTAGTAGTAGTAGCCATCACGTACGCATGCACTGCTCTCGCTGCTCAATTGCTCATCATCAACAGCACCCTACAGCTTCCGCCAGGCCGACATGGGCCGGGCGGCGGCGTCGATCTAGAGAGACCGATGGGTTGATCAGCCACACAGGAAGCAAAGTACAGCTCTCGCCCACCGGTAACAGGGATTTGATAATGCGATGCCATGGCCGATGATCAGTGTGATCAGAGTCACAGGGTTGCATGCAGGAGCAGCAGGACCATGGATCTGACGTCGTGTGCGATCGAGGTGCATAAAGCCGGCCCTGCTTCTTAACAACGTTAATAAATCAATGGTCTCTGATCTCTTTTTGCATGCATGCATGCTGTGCATGGCACGCTTTTTTAAGTACGTGATCATGGGGAACCTGCTGAGGCGTCAGACAAATTGTACAGTACTCGGATGACGGTTTTCAAGTCGGGAATCATTGGGTGGGTGTTTGCCTCGCAGAGTGCTTTATTTGCATGTTCCGAAGAAAGTATGGTGAGTATGGTGACTCGACTCCCATCCGCGACAGACTGAAAGATTCTGCATTCCGTTTGTCGTTGACACAAGAACTTTCTAGTGAGGTATTTTCAAAAGGAAGCAAACCTTCTACAAGATAATCCATCTTTCCCGACAGTTTTGAGGAAGTGGTCCACAGTTATAGTGTCCTTATTCATTTTTTTTCTTAATGGCCGATAGTTTTCTAGTACAAGAGAGTGTATTTCTCTACAGGTTTTGCCATTTACCAACAAAGTTATCCCCCACAAACTCATTACCTACAGTTTTGAATACACTAAGCAAAATGCACTAGGAACTGTTGGCCACTTGCAATGAACTGTCGGGAAAGATGGCTAATCTTGTAGTGTACGGTCTGTTTCTTCCATAGACTAGTTACTGTGTACGTGCGGCACGCACGACCGAATAGTTTTGAACACGATTTCACGGGTACAAAAACAACATGAGTATACGATGTATATTGATATTGCTGAAACAAGTACATTCAAATATATATTATGTAATTTATTGTTGAATCCAAAACATATGTGGATCTCGTATCTCCCTCCTAATTTCAACAAAATAAAATTATTTCATTATATATGAAACTAAAAAAATCCCCAAAATATCATTCACATTACATCTCAAGTGGGAACATGCAAGAGGTCACCTTCTGCAATAACAAAGCCAAATTTTTCGTATTTTACGTGGCACAGTATATTTACCGGATATTCAATAAGTTGTATTCGTCTGAATTTGTCTAACCCAGCATGGATAGCTCCATGATAAGATAGAGTAAGTCTGTTTGGACAGTCACATGATAAAATAACTTTCCCTATATACTCAGAGTTTTCTTATTGACGCACCTGAGAACATCTCCAACAAAAAACATGGTTTTTCCTCACAAAAAAAAAGGTTTCTCCATTTGTATAAACTTAGATAATAGTATAGTACACTTATTCTGTACTATTGGCACTCATTTGCACGCCAAGTTTGTAACTCGTGCCATTAAAAAAAAGAAAACGTATAACTTCCCTGAAATCTGATCTTTAAAGACACCTCAGAGCATCTTTAGTAGATATTCTATCCTCTCCTATATCCCTAAAAGCTCACACTTCAAGCCTAAAATTTTATGGTGCCTCTTAAAAACAAGCCTCCACTCTTACACAAAAAGAAAAAGAAACAACACGTATCCTATATCAAAACCCATCGTTTGCTGCAACCAAAAGTGACCCTGAAACCGCTGCCACCATTGGCCAGATTGCGCGTCGGAGGGCCACAAGCCACACAAGACCCATAAGTGATCCCCGTGGTCCAACGGGGATTTGGCCGCACCGCCTATCGTCGTGTGCGACACCACCATCCGCCATTCGTCCCTGCCCGGCTTGTCATGGTTCGTGTCAATTCTCCCTTTATTGTGTCTGTTATGAAAAGAATAGATTAAACTATTTGCATCACAATGATTTTTGCAATTGCAGCATTATTGCTGTAAACTGCAACTCAATTTACTACATATTTGAACTTAAAAAGCATAGAACCAGATTTTGAATTCCATATAAATATTAAGAACAATAAATTGGCAGTTGTATAGGAACATCTTCTGTACGGATAAATAACCAACTTGATATTGCACAGTTGTGACATTCTTACCTTAGATTAAAACTAAGATAATAATTCAACACAGTGATCTAAATTTGTAATAACAGTTTTTTGCATTCTTAAGCAATGCACAAGTCAAATGAGAGTTTAGAGCCATTTTATTGACACATGTTAATCATGTAAAACATATGTTATCATTTCTTCCTTCTATATTAATCATATTTCCTTTTTTTCATAATTATTTTCTTTCTTCCCTCCCATTCCTTAAATTCAAGATGCATTAAAACAGAAGTAGTCCAAACCAATCACAATCAACTGAATTAAAATCAAATCCTGTTTATCATACTCATGGGCCCTCACCGTGCATCACCCTTGATTTACTTAACTATACCACATGCTCTTTTTTCCCTTTTTATCGCTATCTCTTAAACTGCAACTGCATTGGCATCCAAGTGACATAGCACGATCTGTCACATTGGCTACCCAAAAAAAAACAAAAACGCGTGTACCTGCGAGGAATCTGAAGCTCTTCCCATTTGCCACCAGGTCTTTTCATGATCTTCACCTTTGCAAGTTATATAAGCAATGTTTCTGGAAAAGGAATTTTACAAGTCATATGGATGTCTGAGGTTAGGAAATACAGCGACTCGTAATTTCTAAGAGATTCATCTCAAATCATTGTGAACTAAATCAATGCAAATCTGCACCAAATCCATGACAAGTAAATGAAAACGATCATAAAAGGTAGCGCGATCGAGCTCCTGACAACGCATTATTAGCCCATGCTGTTTTGCTGAATGGCATGCTGAGCTTCGGGACTCTGAATCCAGATCGTGCAGGCATCCTCTCGGCGAGGCTGCTGCGGCCACCGGTCAGATCAAATGTTTGATCCATTGTATTTCCAATAATTTGTATTGGTCCACTAAAAAACATAAACGTATCAACAAATAAAAACTAAACTCTGATCAGTGACTTTAAATCATTTAACAGTACTGAACTGTTGCCATCGTCCCCCAATTCCCAAAAACATTACTATACAACCACTGGAGCACTTGTATTTCCATTTTATACATGAGAGGACCTCATCTCAGCTTGAGTATGTCTGCTCAATGCAAAGTATCCCATATGACTTACCAAACGAAGAAAATCCATAACTTGAATACCTCATTTTGCTTCCATGGGATTGAATCAAGCAGAGATCACGGCATCAAAAGAACGAACTGCAGGGTCGCTGAAGGAAGAAAGAGATTGATTACCGGATGACGATGACGTCGAATTCCTTCCTCCTCACGGTCGTTAGAATCTGCCTGCTGCAGATATGTGGAGGAGGCCCCTGCTCATCCTGGCATCGATGGGCTCGCCCAGCACACAGAGGCGCCCCAGGCAATGAAGCTCAGGACATGGAGGTACCAGCTCCCAAAACTTTGCTCCCTATCCAATCTGCAACACTGCATATACTACCAGTAGCAAATCAACAACAGAGCAGTCAAGCAGTTTGCTTGCAAATTGATACGTTCTAATTTTCAACATCGATCTAGAATTTTGTATCAGATGAAGAACCAATACGAATGCAATGAAAAATTAACGAGACGGGCATGATAGAGTTGGGAATTCACTTGAACCAACCGCTTGATGAAACCTGATGAAGATGGAGACTTACAGCTAGGTTGGGGCCGACACCATCGCCGCGCAGGAAGGTTCAATCGCCGATCACCAGGCTGACGATCCCCGGGTTCAATCGCCGCGCAGGAAGGTTCGTCGGGGAGACTGGTCCTCGTCTTCTCTCCCCGTTGGCGATGGTGGCGATGCTGGCGAGTCTCGTTGGTAGCGAATCGATCAATCGCCGCGCAGGAAGGATCGTCGCGGAGATGCTGGCGAGTCTGGTAGCGAAGCGAAGCGAAGCGATGACGATCGCGATCGCCGCGCTCGAGCTTCGTTTGGAAAATCTAATCGCTATGTTTGGAAATCATAATCGTATTACCAAACAAACGACGGGAAAAACGCTGGTGGGTCGGGGTGGGTGGGTAGCGACGAACGCCGGTGACAAAAAACCATCCAAATCGGTGGGCCCGTAAACAATCTCAGCACAAGGAGCGTCACGCATCACGCTTGGATCGTCACGCAGAGAGCATCACGCAGTCGGGTTTCGGCGATCCACGGTGTATATCGTTTAAGAGGTTACGGGCCCAATTAGATGGATGGTGGATTAGATGGTTGGGTGCACAATATTTAGGTGATGGATCATTAGTTTCTTAACTCGTGCTTTATTAGTTTAGATTAGATGATGCAAGAAAGGACAGGATAGATTTTAGATGCACATATAATAAAGCCTCTATCACCATTATTGCGGTTAGGTTCATGCATGCATCAGATAAGGAGCGTCTGTGATCGATGACCCATATCTTAGAGGCAGATCCTATCTAGGTATAGGTCGAACGCCTTCGTTTTTTCGAGTGACAGCTGACAAGAAGAGAATCTAACCAGCAGCCTTGGATTCACTTTATGTTGGCAAGAAACGCCGAGCTTGCGTAACTGTATTCGTACAACCGATCTGACGCGGAACAAACGCTGCACAAGGCAGAATGACCCATTACTGCTGCAGTACACATCGCACCCACTGTGCAATGTCGATGGCAAAAATCTCGAAAAGTTTTACTATTTTGGTGGGCTTCCAAGGCCGAGTTGCGTCTTGCCCCAGCCAGCCAGCCAGCCCAGTCAATAATCATGTGAGAAAAACCGGAGAAAAACTGGTCCAGTTCTGGGATTTAGTACCGCGAACGGCCCACTTACAGCCCACTGTTAGGCCCTTCAAGTTTCAGGCCCCTAGCACCCATAGAACACAACCACCGAGCCCGACCAAAAGGCCCATGCGGACGAAATGCTGCGACAGCACGCGACGCAAGCTTGGTGGTTTGACACCGAAGGCACGGCGCGACGGCGGCCAGCTCTGTTCTCCCGCTGCTCACGCCTCACGACAGGCCGCCATGTCCCCCGCTTCCACCGCCGCTCCGCAGTCCGCTCTGTGTTCAGCTGTGACTCGCGCGCACGGCACCCGAGCTCGCGAGGTGCCGCGTTCCTTTCGCCAAGTCGCGCTCGCGAACCACCAGCGGGCTTTAGTTAATCCCTACCTACAAGGATTAGCTGCGAGTTTCGCCGAGATCACGCGCGTTCCCGACGGGTCTCGCGTGCACATCAGGCATCAGATGATGAAGATCGATCGTGACTGCAACCAAGCCTCGGCCGGGCCTGTCGGCGGCACGTACAGGCTAGCCAGGCTTCCAGCTTCCCCCGTTCGGCCGTTGCTACCCAGAAGGCAACCAGCGCTCGTGCCCGCGTCCTACAAGGAAGAATGTGAAATTGCACCAGGCCAGATCATCCTGGCATCGGGCACTTGGTTCAGTTTTGATCAAAACGATTCCACCTTCGTTCAGGGGTGTTCAGTAGCGAAAAATCTGACGTCCCTTTCTGACTTTTCAATGATTTGGTTTGGGACCTCATATGCCTGTCGATGAAGATACATATGCGCAAAAAATATATGCATTGGAACGTATAATGTGCTGTGCCTCGGCCTGTAATAGTAACTAATATTGTTGTGAAAGCCACGAGGAACATTTCTTTTCTGTCAGGAGGCCGATAGATAGAGTCTAATAGGATACTCTGTTTTGGTCGGGAGTGAGTAAATAATCGAGATTGCGTAACCAAACCAACACATTGTTGAGATTATGGGCTTTTAGCCCATAATAATAATCAATTAGTCTAGGCTCATAATTAGTGCATTAATGGTTTAGTCCCACATGGGATTCCTACCATAATTAGACTCGACTTATTAGATGGATTTCCGGTTGATCCCCTAGAGAAGTAGAGAGAGGCTAGTGGTGAACCACACGCGCGCGCGCGCGCGCCGCCGCCGCCGCCGCCGAGCCGAGCCGAGCCGTGCCGTGGCGTGGCGTGGCGTGGCTGGCTGGCGGGCGAGGCGTGGCGTGGCGTGGCGGGCGGGCCTTTACGTTCGATCCCGTTCGTACGGTGTGAAGGCGTCGCGTCTGTTCGTACGGTGTGAATGCGTCGCACCTGTTCGTAGACGGGCGTCCTTTCGCGAAGGAGTCGCGTCTGTTCCGTTCCTATATATAGAAGCCTTCCCGGGAACGATCAACAATTCGATCATTCGTTCCGCTCACCACTCGCGCACGCATCGATCTTCTGCTCGCTGTTGCCAACGAAGAAGACATCTCCGTCCCGGACTTCTGCGCGCACAGAATCTGAGAGAGCAGGCCTCCGAAGCCCCGTTCCGCAAGAGACATCTGCCGGGTGTGCGGGCGATCAGGTTTTTGGGGAGCGACATCGCGACTGCTCGTTCGACTCCCTGATCGGCGTTCTGCACTGCTTCAACGTCGTCCTGCATCAACTTTGATCGACTACATCGAACAACTCAAGAACAATGGTTCTTGGGAATGGATCTTCCAGCGCCTCCAGCGCAGGATCTTCCGCTGGGTACGTTCTTGTCTTTCTGATCAATTTGTTCATCGTTTTTATCACCTTATTGAGGAATTTATGGATTAAATAAGTAGGAAAATGCCTAATTTCTTAACAATCCAAAAACCTGATATTAGGCAATTTTCTGTTAGCGGTTTTGCTGCTGCACTGAAACCAAATGCTTTTGATGGGTCATCCTATAAGAGATGGCGTGCTCAGATGGTCCTGTGGCTTACAGCAATGAACTGCTATCACGCGAACGGAAAGCCAGAACAGTTCACCCCAGAGGAGGAGGAACGGTTCAATATGGCTGATAATCTGTTCAGAGGCGCCGTGATTAGCGCTCTTGCTGATAAGTATAAGGATTCATATATCACGTGCACCTCTGCGAAAGAATTATGGGATGCTCTGGACGCTAAGTTCGGTGTTTCTGATGCCGGTAGTGAACTGTATATCATGGAGCAGCTTTTTGACTACAAGATGGTTGAGAACCGTTCTGTAGTTGAACAAGCTCATGAGATTCAGGCTCTGGCAAAAGAACTCGAACCGTTTCCATGTGTGTTGCCTGACAAGTTTGTGGCTGGCGGTATTATCGCTAAGTTGCCACCTACTTGGAGGGATTTTGCTACCCAACTGAAACATAAGAGACAGGAGTTTAGCGTGTCTGAACTCATTGGGACTCTTGATGTTGAGGAAAGGGCGAAAGCAAAAGACACACGTGGAAAGAGCGTAGGAGAACCTTCTAGTGCCAATATGGTACGAAAGGTTACCTCATCAAAGAAGAAGAAGAAGGGGGCTGAGAAGCCTAAGCAAACAACCACTTTTAAGAAGAAAAAGAAAGACAGTGGCTGCTTTGTTTGCGGGAGCACTGAGCATTGGGCAAGTGCGTGCCCAGACCGCAAAGTTAAGCAGGAGAAGAAATCTGCAAACGTGGTCATTAGCGAGACTGGAGGGACTCCTGGGTACGGTAATCCAACACCCATTGTCCTTTCTGTCTGTCAAACACCTGAGTGGTGGATTGACACTGGGGCTAATGTACATGTGTGTGCTGATATCTCTTTGTTTTCTTCTTATCAGGCCGGAGTGACAGGAGACTTGTTGATGGGAAATGGGTCACATGCTCGTGTTCTTGGTGTTGGTACGGTCATTCTGAAGTTTACTTCGGGAAAGACGGTACTATTGAAGCACGTGCAGCATGTCCCCTCAATCAAAAGAAATCTTGTTAGTGGCTCTCAATTGTGTCGAGATGGTTATAAAATAGTTCTTGAGTCTAATAAATGTATACTTTCTAAGTATGGAACATTTGTTTGAAAAGGCTATGATTGCGGAGGCTTGTTCCGCTTTTCTTTACTGACATTGGTTGTAATAAGGTTGTGAATAATATTCTTACTTCGAATGAATCGAATGTTTGGCATTCACGACTTTGTCACATTAATTTTGGTTGTATGACGCGGCTAACAAAACTGAATTTAATCCCGAAATTTGACATGGTCAAAAGTTCTAAGTGCCATGCTTGCGTGCAATCTAAGCAACCTCGCAAGCCTCACAAGGCTGCGGAGGCGAGGAACTTAGAGGCATTAGAACTTGTTCATTCCGATCTATGCGAGATGAATGGCGAATTGACTAGAGGTGATAAAAGATACTTCATGACTCTCATAGATGATTGTACTAGATATTGCTATGTGTATCTGCTGAAATCCAAAGATGAAGCTTTGCATTACTTTAAAATCTATAAAGCTGAAGTAGAAAACCAACTAGAGAGGAAGATTAAACGTTTAAGGTCTGACCGTGGTGGAGAATACTTTTCTAATGATTTTTCTGAATTCTGCGTGGAACATGGTATTATTCATGAGAGGACACCGCCTTACTCACCTCAATCCAACGGGATTGCTGAGAGAACGAACCGAACTCTAACAGATTTGGTTAACGCCATGTTAGAGACAGCGGGCCTTTCTAAGGAATGGTGGGGTGAGGCGATCTTGACAGCATGTCATGTCCTGAATAGAGTTCCCACAAAGGATAAAGAAATTACACCATTCGAGGAATGGCATAAGAAAAGATTAAATCTCTCATATTTGCGTACTTGGGGTTGTTTGGCCATGGTGAATGTGCCAATCAATAAGAAACGCAAACTTGGACCTAAAACTGTTGATTGTATCTTCCTGGGTTATGCTACGAACAGCGTGGGCTATAGATTTTTAGTAGTAAAATCTGGAGTACCTGACATGGTGGTCGGTACAATTTTGGAGTCCAGAGATGCTACATTTTTTGAGAGTGAATTTCCTTTCAAAAATACACCTAGCACATCTAATCATGAGTTTACATTACCCCATGAGCATTTCATTCCGATAACACAAAATGAGGAACCCCCTGTGCAAATTCCTGAGGAGGATAACAATCTAGTCACCCGTAAGGGTAAGAGACAGAGGACTGCAAAGTCTTTTGGAAATGACTTTATTGTATACCTCGTGGATGACACTCCCAGAACCATTGAAGAGGCACTTTCATCTCCCGATGCTGACCTTTGGAAGGAAGCAATAAGGAGTGAAATGGATTCAATCATGTCTAATGGTACTTGGGAGTTGGTCGAGCGTCCTTACGGGTGCAAACCCATAGGATGCAAATGGGTGTTCAAGAAAAAGCTTAGGCCTGATGGTACGATTGAGAGGTACAAGGCAAGGCTTGTGGTAACGGGATATTCACAAAAGGAGGGTGAAGATTATTTCGACACCTACTCACCTGTTGCTCGTTTGACCACGATTCGAGTATTACTTTCCTGGCAGCCTCACATGGTCTTCTCGTCCATCTGATGGACGTTAAGACAGCTTTCCTTTATGGAGAGTTAGACGAGGAGATCTATATGGATCAGCCTGATGGGTTTGTGATAGAAGGTCAAAAGAGCTTAGTGTGTAAATTGTTGAAATCCCTGTATGGCCTCAAACAAGCTCCTAGGCAATGGCACGAGAAGTTCGAAAGGACTCTGATATCGGCTGGCTTTGTTGTGAAAGAAGCCGACAAATGTGTATATTATCGGTATGGTGGGGGTGAAGGAGTCATCCTGTGTCTATATGTCGATGACATACTGATCTTTGGGACCAATCTTAATGTGATTAAGGAGGTCAAGGACTTTCTGTCCAACAACTTTGAGATGAAGGATTTGGGAGTAGCAGATGTTATTCTTAACATCAAGCTACAAAGAGAAGGCAATGGTGGGATTACTCTCTTGCAATCTCACTACGTGGAGAAGATCTTGAGTCGCTTTGGGTATAGCGATTGTCAATCTGCTCCCACGCCTTATGATCCTAGCGTGCTATTACGGAAGAACCAAAGAATAGCAAGGGATCAGTTGAGATATTCCCAAATCATTGGTTCGCTTATGTACCTTGCTAGTGCTACGAGGCCTGATATCTCATTTGCTGTGAGCAAGTTGAGCCGGTTTGTGTCGAAACCGAGAGATGATCACTGGCGAGCTCTTGAGAGAGTAATGCGCTATCTTAAAGGTACAATGAGCTATGGCATTCACTATTCTGGGTACCCTAAAGTACTTGAGGGATATTGTGATGCAAATTGGATATCTGATGTTGATAAGATGTACGCCACAAGTGGATATGTGTTCCTACTTGGAGGTGGCGCTGTTTCCTGGAAGTCTTGCAAGCAGACCATCTTAACGAGGTCAACTATGGAAGCAGAACTAACAGCATTGGATACAGCCGGCTTAGAGGCCGAGTGGCTTCGTGATTTCCTTATGGATTTACCGGTGGGTGACAAACCAATACCGTCTATCTCCATGAACTGTGACAATCAAACTGTGATAGTCAAAGTGAACAGTTCAAAGGATAACATGAAGGCCACAAGGCATGTGAAACGGCGAATAAAATCTGTCAGAAAACTGAGAAACTCCGGAGTTATTTCGTTGGACTATGTACATACGTCCAAGAATCTGGCAGATCAATTTACCAAGGGACTATCACGTAATGTGATACATAGTGCATCGAGTGAGATGGGCTTGAGACCCACTTGATAAGCTGTCATAGTGGTAACCTGTTCTATGCGATCGGAGATCCCGTGAAGTAGAATGGTGCAACAAGCTAGTGACAACTTGAGAGGAAAGACCCTTAACTGGTCTATCTCAGATGTACTTCTTTCCTAGAAAACTGTATGGAAGGCTGGTTTATTAAACTTAATGTGTTCCGAGTGGCTTATGAGAAGCAAAGATATCGTCCTATAGGATATCTTTAAGGAATACACCTATATGAGTTCGACTGCTAGTCACAGTCTATGAGATGGTGGGGATCTCTAGATACTCATGAATGGGCCAGAAGTATGACTTATATGCTTCAAAACAGAGGGGATGCTTGTGGCAACCTAGTATCGGTAAAGGACTTAGGTGAAACCTCTTTCGCACAAAACTAACAATTCAAGGCTTAGTCCATTGCTCAGTTGTGAATAAGGCGTAACTTTTGTTCTAGATGGAAGTTCAACTTAACAGTCTCCATCGAAACACCGGTATATCAAACGAAAGGAAGATATTTTGTGTGCAGTCATTATGAGCTCTAGACTTGGTGGGGATTGTTGAGATTATGGGCTTTTAGCCCATAATAATAATCAATTAGTCTAGGCCCATAATTAGTGCATTAATGGTTTAGTCCCACATGGGATTCCTACCATAATTAGACTCGACTTATTAGATGGATTTCCGGTTGATCCCCTAGAGAAGTTGAGAGAGGCTAGTGGTGAACCACACGCGCGCGCGCGCGCCGCCGCCGCCGCCGCGAGCGAGCCGAGCCGTGCCGTGGCGTGGCGTGGCGTGGCGTGGCGTGGCTGGCTGGCTGGCGGGCGAGGCGTGGCGTGGCGGGCGGGCGCGGCGCGTCGCGTCCGTCCGTCCGTCTTGGACTTTTTGGTATATTGGAACGGCGCGTTCAGATGCACCGGCGCCTTTACGTTCGATCCCGTTCGTACGGTGTGAAGGCGTCGCGTCTGTTCGTACGGTGTGAATGCGTCGCACCTGTTCATAGACAGGCGTCCTTTCGCGAAGGAGTCGCGTCTGTTCCGTTCCTATATATAGAAGCCTTCCCGGGAACGATCAAAATTCGATCATTCGTTCCGCTCACCACTCGCGCACGCATCGATCTTCTGCTCGCTGTTGCCAACGAAGAAGACATCTCCGTCCCGGACTTCTGCGCGCACAGAATCTGGGAGAGCAGGCCTCCGAAGCCCCGTTCCGCAAGAGACATCTGCCGGGTGTGCGGGCGATCAGGTTTTTGGGAGCGACATCGCGACTGCTCGTTCGACTCCCTGATCGGCGTTCTGCACTGCTTCAACGTCGTCCTGCATCAACTTTGATCGACTACATCGAACAACTCAAGAACAATGGTTCTTGGGAATGGATCTTCCAGCGCCTCCAGCGCAGGATCTTCCGCTGGGTACGTTCTTGTCTTTCTGATCAATTTGTTCATCGTTTTTATCACCTTATTGAGGAATTTATGGATTAAATTAAGTAGGAAAATGCCTAATTTCTTAACACACATCACTTTCTCATCATCCTATTTTGGCGTCGCACGCAAGATG
The DNA here is from genome assembly GCA_012490785.1 of Eragrostis nindensis. Taxonomy (NCBI): domain Eukaryota; kingdom Viridiplantae; phylum Streptophyta; class Magnoliopsida; order Poales; family Poaceae; genus Eragrostis; species Eragrostis nindensis. Next base: position 650,444 of record JAAXCT010000202.1, read on the forward strand.
CAACGAAGTGTCCCAATCAGGTTGATTTTGTTGATATTACATTACGATCTTGTAGTTATATGACTACAGCTAAAAGAACTCGGAAAGTTTCTCTGTTAAAAAGAACAATCGATGATTGCTGGCTCTTCCTTCTCCATTTCTCACCCTGCTCCTCCATTATACGACTGCAGTAATCATGTCGCCGCACTAGAATGCAGTTTGGATATGAAAAATCTAGCAACTGGGAGAGATGCTGATGGCTCCAGCTGCTTATGTGCAATCTATGTAAAGTGCATGACACAGTCACACAAACACTGCCATCATTTGAGGCCGCCAGTCCACTCATTCCCACAATCGATGGTCCATCAAAGATCGAAACAAAAAGGCATAGCTAAAGTGCTCCAAAAAAGTAGCATTGACTTTATTTTGTTTTACTTCCGGCACACGTCTGTCTAGTGTATACATGGCTGTAAGTGTAACAGTAAATACTCATGGATGTTTAAAGCCCGCATTTGAGGCTTCGAGCCATGTGCTGAGCAACTAAACTAACCCTCCGAGCGTCTGACCGCTGAAATGGATGATTAGCCTTTGTCCACTAGCCCAAACAGCCAAATGCATGTGGCGCGTCTCGTAGCCACACGCAGCCGACCTTCAGCTCAAACCATTCCTGGAAGAAGAACAGGGCACTGCACCAGACAACAGTGTCACGCGCCTTCAAAAACGATAAAAACGACGGCAACCCACACAAACCCAAGCCCTGTGGCCCGCGGAGATCGCTACAGGCAACTCGTAACTTTCATCGTCGTTGGTGTATCTGTACGTGTCTCCCGGTCCCGGGCGGCAAGCCGGCAAGTTCGTTCCGCGCGCGGTTGGCATGTGCATGGACATGGACGGGTGCACCGGCCACGGCTCACGAGCGCACGTACGTTCGTGACCCGCCTCGCGGCGTATGGATCGGCGCGTTTGGCGCTTGGCGGACGTGCGCGCGCGCGGTCCCGGCAGTGGAAGCGGCCGAGGGCGCCCCGCTGCCGGAAAACGACCGGGGGGCGCGGGTCCCGGTCGACGCGCGCGCGGCGGTGGTGGTGGCTTTTGCCTGCATGCGCTCCTCCGGGCGCGCTGTCGCTGCCGCGGATCGGACTGTGCGGATTTGCTTCCCTTGGCCGGTTCCGGCGTCCCCGGGCCAGGCTCCGTCCGTCCGTCGCTGACGGAGCACGGCAGCGCCGATGGCAACAGGAGATAGGTCGGTAGCGCCTGGCTACGCAACGGGAACTGACACGTCGCACATGTGTTCCCGTCCTGTCCAGAGTACAGTTTGTTAAGTTAATAACTTGGGTTTGGTTGGCCTGTCAGTTGGTGTGTCACGCTTTTCACGGACCGGTTAGGTCGCACCTTCTTTGGATTGTCCGTGTTGCAGCAACGGAATGCTGCATTCTTTCATCTTTGGCACTCCTACTCGATGGGTAGGGACAGGCAGGCGAAGCCGGCAAGTGTACAGCTTTCGGTGAGCGTATTATAGAGTCAGACTAATTTTATATCGATGGAGGGTCAGCGTGTCAGGATAGGCCTCTAAAGTGCCCTCTAAAGTTTATACCCTCTAAAGTAAAAAAGAATCTTACTATTTAGGGGCACTAAATAAAATTTTTTTGCAAAACCTTTCTGCAGACGGGCGTTATTTTTCGAGACGAATCTAACGAGCCTAATTAATCAATGTTTTGACACAGTGATGCTACAGTAACCATCGTCTAATCGCCGCTTAATTACCCTCATTACGTTCGTCTCGCGAAATAGAGGGGGGTCCTGGACTTAGTTTTGTAATTTGACTTTGTTTAGTACACATAAATCGTGCCGACATATTTGATGTGACTGCTACAGCACCCTCTAAAATGAAACGAACGCTACCTAATTTTATATCGATGGAGGGTCAGAGTGTCAGGCTATTTACAATGCAAATTCACCTCGGCTCTATTTCCATCATGCCAACCGAAACCTGGTATAGTCGTCGATTCGAGCAACTATTCCAGTACAGAGACGGGACTTGCTACTGGTACTGGTGAGCCTGACGTATCAACCTAACTAGACCATTTTTAGAGACGAACAACTTGCTCAGCTTTTAAAGCACCCCAAAAAATCGACAATTCTGCCTGCGCGTACACGCGAAACTGCTTGCCCTACAGAAACAGTTAGGCCTGCACACGGCACGGTGCCATCTCAACGCCGCAACCAATCGCAAAACTCCGCATCGACTTCGCCGAGTCAACACCCCACTCCCTAGTGTGCTGACCTGTCAGTATCGGGGCCCGCAGGCAGCGTCTCCGCCCCGTTTGCGCCCACCCCGTCCCGCTCCCTCCGGCACCCGGCTCCAGTTGCCAAACGGAAAAAGAAGGCTTTCTTTTCTTCCACAACACCTTGCAGCGGCGGCAACCCACCTGACCCCCGCCCGCATCGCTTCCGACGGAAGCAAAAAGGCGGAAGAAGCCATCCGAAAGCCACCCCCACGAGTGACCCAACCGGAAAAGCCCTAGTAGGAGAAACCCGCGAGAAAGCGAGCGGATCCAAATGGCGTGCTGCTAGATCTCGCGCCGTACCGGCAATGGCGACGCGGCCGGCTTCGCGGCACCGCAAGGCGGCGTCCCCGTCGGCGGCGGCGATGGCCGCGGGAGCGAAGGGTTCGCACCAGCAGCAGTCGGGCTCGCCCACCTCGACTACGACTACGCCCACGTCGTCCTCGTCGCGGCTCACCCCGGAGCTCTCACTCGACGGGCCGGCGTCCCCGCTGTTCGCCGGGTTGGATGAGGAATCGGTGCTCAAGGAGAATGTCACCGTCACCGTCCGCTTCCGCCCGCTCAGGTTCAGTTCGCTCTGGGTTCAGAGTTCACAAGTGGTGTGTGTTTTGTTGGGTTTGGATTCGGGGGAATGTAGACTGATTTGGTTTCGATTGTGAAGCCCGCGGGAGATTCGGCAGGGGGAGGAGGTCGCGTGGTACGCGGATGGGGACACTGTTGTCCGGAGCGAGCAGAACCCCAATGTCGCCTATGCTTACGGTACGTCGTTGTTTGGTGCCGCATTTGTAGTTTGGATACTTGGATTGCTTGGTTGTTCCGCTTGATCATACTGCCTCCTCATTAGCTAGATAGCTTCACGCTTGAAAATTAGCATGTGCAATGTTCGCTTCCTTAATCGAAATCATAACCTTTCATTTCTCATAAAGTAGGAGTGATTTGGATGGGGTTTGGAGATGGTTGTATGTCAGCACATTGCTAGGACCACACTGAATGTTGGCTGATTATCGCTGCTCTAGAGTATCTCGCCAATCCATAGAGACTTGTGGATTGTAGCACTTAATGATCGCACATTGAAATTAATTGCCTCACATTCACATAGCTGATAAATATAAATTTTCCTTTAGTGTTCGATTTGCTCAGAAAATCAAGACCAACTATTTAGATCAGACCATCATTTCATCAGGATTAAGCATCACATATTTTGTCATGGTAGCCTGGTTGCCCAGGGCAGTGGAAGATGAACCTGTGTACAGGGCTGTGGTTCCTGTGCTTTATCATAACCAGCATACAATGTTGTTCTGTATAGGCCTGTACACATAATATGCTGGTTCATAATATGTTTGTTCTGTATAGGCTGAAGTAAAAATAAGTCTTCACATGATGACAGTCCAACTTTCTTCATTCATGTTTATGTATGTCCTGTCCACACTTGCCCTGTCAGCTGCGGAGGCCTCTGGTGATATGCAGTTATCATTACTGCTACAATAGCATGACTATAAAACGTGAATAGACTAGAGCTCCGACATGACATATGTCCCCGAATACACTTGTAAATGATATACAGGCTACAATATGTTTCACACAAACTTTGTGCGACACACCCGACTTATAGGAGTAATTTTTGACATTTTCAGGTCATGACACCAATATTTATTGCATAATACAAATAATTTTTTAAGTTCTGGAATCGTTCTGTGAAAATTAAGATATCCTAGATAAAGAATCACTTAAGAGATCATGCTGCATCATTTCCCGGAGCAAGTAGAAATGAAAATTTAGGAGTGGATTTTGAAGTTATTTGGCTCAGGCTATCAGTTAGTGAGTTAGAGGCTTCCTTTTCCAACTCCAAACTCTGATAAAATGCTGTGCTGGTTGTTATCCAGATCGAGTTTTTGCACCAACTACTACAACCCGGCATGTATATGATGTTGCAGCTCAACATGTTGTTAGTGGTGCCATGGAAGGAATAAATGGTAACTGATCTCTTATTATCATTTATATGTTTTCGTTAGTGTTAAGAGTTATATCAGGACAGTATTTTGTTCTTTCAGTTAATCTTTTAAACATAAAGGGTCTCAGTTTCATGTTACTAATGAGTTTTTTTTTTGGGTTTTTTTTGTTTCTGTATATCATAATGTTTACAGTCAGGTTGCATACTTTATTTTTCCTTGATTGGTTGCAACAATGAATGCTAACTCTCATATTCTTATCAGACACATGTATGTTTAGTTGTTCCAACTAAAGGATGCTTCCTCTTTTGTTACAGGTACAATATTTGCATATGGTGTTACAAGCAGTGGCAAGACACACACAATGCATGTGAGAGTACTAATATAGCATTATAACATGAAGCTTTCGTTTTTTTTGTCTTAGACATTAGCTACGTCACCATAATATATTGCATAATCTGTGGGGCCTTTGTGCAATTCCCTGTGGAACATCATGGCAACTTTGTTGGGTGACTAAAATATGATTACAAGTCGTGGTGTAGGTTTTATTTGTGTAACACAATTGTTTCAGGCTTCTGTACCCCTAACCTAAATGCTTGTAAAAATAGATGAAAAAAAGTGCTTCACTTGCTATATGCTACTGCCATTAGCCATAGGCAACTTTCAGTTCCGTTATGAACCAAGTAATTTGCAACTTAGCATTTCACAGCAAGAGTTATTTCCCATTTTATATTGGCTAGACTAAAAACTGGACAATGGACATCAGTCATCAGTTTCTTCATATTTTAATATCTTTCTCAGTATCTTTCTTAATAATTACTTCTTTTTTCCGAGTCAGGGAGACCAAAGATCCCCAGGGATTATACCTTTGGCTGTAAAGGATGCCTTTAGCATCATACAAGAGGTATTTGTTAAGTATGGAACTATCATGCATCATAATACTAATACGATGAAATATACAAAATAAATAAATAAATGATGCAGCCATTGCCCTGTACACTTATGAATGCTTTGGTTTTTTTTTTCTTGCAGACGCCAAATCGTGAATTTCTCCTCCGTGTGTCATACTTGGAAATTTATAATGAGGTTTGCTGCCACATTCATGTTTTTAGTTCACCATAATACTTGTATGTACCGTTCCTAGCAATATGTATAGAACGGATGTTGTGAAAGATTGCTACAAGTTGTATTAATCTTATTATTGGCTCCTTGCAAAAGGAGATGTTGGGTCCTCTCATCACCAACCAATTTCCCTTTTAAATACTAATCAGACAGTCATATTGCAAATAAATCGCAAGAAGTGTTACTTTTTAATTTTGTGAAAATTTGTACTCTACCTTAGGCATCCAGAGTCATGCAAACATTACCCTAAAGCATGTAATGCAGTTTTTTTTTTAATTTATCAAAGTGCCTTAACGTGGTTAGGAGAAGCGCAGGTATTTCCAGTGAAAAAAAAAACTTATCTCCAGCAAAGCGTAAACATTTTTATGACACTCAGATTATATCTCCTTGTATATTTGTTATGCTACCTGCGTTGGAATGAGTACATGAAGTGTATGATATTAGGGGTCTTCCCTGCTGCATTCCCCTAATAAAATTAAATAAAATAAATAAAATGAAGAGTGTATGCTGAGCCTCAGCGTGTACTTCTGACATACTCCCTCCGGTCAGAAAATGTTGACGCTTCCGACCGGGGCGGGAGTTCATTTTGGCCTGGGTTTTGATGTCCTAATGACAGCATTATCCGAACGGAGGGAGTATGCATCTGGTCTGTAAAACTAGACCTTGTAAATTAGAGTCTAAAAATTAAGTTCAAATATTTCCTTTATATGTTTTCTTATGTCTATGTCTTAATTCAGAGTTCTGTATCCATGCAACACAGTGCAGACCTTTGTTTTCGTAAACAGGTTGTTGTTCGCGCAGTTTCCTCCTTATGTCTGGAATTGCATTTTTTCGAAGTTCTGATCATGATATTCAATAAGACAACTAAATTATCAGTTGATTGCCATATCACTTCATATGATCCTTCCGTTGTTCTTGGCTGTATTGTTTTAATTGAGACTCCATTGAATTTTAGGTGGTCAATGATCTTCTAAATCCCGCAGGGCAGAATTTGCGAATTAGAGAGGATCCGCAGGTACTAAGATATCTACTGCTCATTTATGGAGCTCTTTTCCTGTAAACGTTTAAGCACTGCCTAAGTTTTCAAACTACTTACAAGCTAATTATTTCTCTAGTGGGTTATTGCTGGCACATATATTCGAAACTATAGCACCAAGATAATATAGTGTATACGGTCATACAAAAAAATAGCAATTGCTTATTACCATTCATTATGTCCTTGAATAGTTGCCACCAATCTATATTTGAGGGGTTGAACTATTGAATTTGATTACCAAACTTAGTAGTATTTAGGATGTCTTCAATGCTTGTTTTGCGATTTTCTGAAAGTTCCTTGAACTGAATTTTAATTATCAGGGAACATTTGTTGAGGGCATCAAAGAAGAAGTAGTATTATCTCCTGCGCATGCTTTGTCTCTAATTGCAGCTGGAGAAGGTGATTTCAAACATTTTCTTTACAGGACAGATTTGTATTTCAGAAATGATCTCCATGATGTCTCAGTTTTCATGTGAAAAATGTTGTTCCATCATGGTTGTTTTAATGATGTGATAGAAGAGTGCTGCTTCAAAGATGTTGTTTTAAGAAACCCCACAGTTGCATCAGTTTAGAGTTCGAGGCTACCAGATATTAAGGCTCTGAACAATCTGGAGTCGAAATCCACTAGTATTACCGCATATTGTCCACCAGACACTGCATATGGGTGAATTGGCTGGTTGCAGCTTCACTAGTAGATTCCTTTATTGTTTTTCAAATTTCTTAAATAATATGCTGATCTTGACCATCTAAAAACAAGTTCAAACGTTAAACGGGCATTTCACCTGTAAGGGCCTGTGAGCATGCTATATATTAGATTGGGCCCTCTCCTGATTTTATTTGACTAGTGGCTCAACTGATGCCTACATGGGGGCAAGCTTAGCTCTGCCGGCCATAATGCCTCGGGGTTAGATGATGCAGCTGCTTATCAGCAACTAACTCTTCTGAAGCTCCGTCAACCATAATGTCTTGGGATTAGACGATGCAGCTGCTTATCAGCAATTAGCTTCACTCCTGGTCGTCTCATCCTTCTAACATTAGTGGGGGATTGTGGGAGGTTATTTTGGTTATTACAGAATTTTCTATCGCCTTTTTCTTAACTTGCATTGCTACTGTTCCGACAGTTCTGTTACTCTGAAGTTTGTCTTTTTTGTGGATCAGCATATCTATTAAATACTAATTAGTGTATTCATTCTGATTGCAGAGCATAGGCATGTTGGGTCCACAAACTTCAATCTACTAAGTAGCAGAAGTCATACTATTTTCACACTGGTATTGAGGCGCGAAGTTCTTTACATAGAGTATTTATATATGTTGCTACCTAAAGAATAATTGCACTCTCATATATGTTTTTGCAATATTATTGCATTTCAATTTTTGTATCACAAAAACATACTTAATTGAAAGAGCACACGTGATGCTATGACCTTTTGGTTTCCTTTTGTTGTATATGACAGACTATAGAGAGCAGCCCTGGTGGAGAGTCTAATGAAGAGGAAGCAGTCACCTTCTCACAGCTGGTGGGTTTGACTCCTGTTATTTTTCGCACTCCAGAATTATCACGAAAATCCTTAGTTTGTCATACTAATATTTATGCATTTTTCTGTTTTGCATCCAATATCACAAGTTACAACCAGAGCATAAATTGATTCTTTAGCTGTGTCACTCATTTGCAGAACCTCATCGATCTGGCAGGTTCAGAGAGCTCAAGGGCTGAAACAACTGGATTACGCAGAAAAGAAGGATCTTATATTAACAAAAGCTTGCTAACTCTTGGAACGGTAGGACTTGCCATTAATAAATATACATGATATTGTAATATGTTTTACTCATTCTAATAAACACACGCCAACATAATACAATCTGCTGCTTGAGTACGATTTTTCACATAGACGACGCTGTTGGATGGATTTAATCTTCTTACATCATAGTGTGGAAAATTATTGAAAAATTGGAAGCTTTTGGCAGCACCATTAATTTAGTAATATACAACTATTAATTCACGGTAAATGTTTTGTTCCTTTATTATATCTTTTTTTTTGCATTTCAGGTGATATCAAAATTAACTGATGGAAAAGCTACACATGTTCCGTATCGAGATTCTAAATTAACACGGCTACTTCAGTCGTCCCTTAGCGGTCAAGGACGTGTTTCGGTAAGTTGGTTATAGCACACTGGGACACTAGTTGCTAATGTACTGGGGTTTTTCCTAACCACTTTTCTTCTTTTGCAGCTTATTTGCACAGTGACCCCAGCATCAAGTAACTCCGAAGAAACCCACAATACACTCAAATTCGCGCACCGGGCAAAGCGCATTGAGATTCAAGCATCGCAGAACAAAGTAGGCTGTGTTTACTTGATCAAATTCTGAAATTTTCACCTTTTGGTCACCAATATACATGATCCTAAATATGTCTGAGATATGCATCTGCATCTATCTTTACATTTTGCAGATTATAGATGAGAAATCTTTAATAAAGAAGTATCAGACTGAGATTCGCAGATTAAAGGAAGAGCTAGAGCAGCTGAAAATGGGTATTATAACTGGGACTCCCTCAAAAGATACAGGGGAAGATAATATCATCCTTTGGAAACAAAAGGTGCTATGTTGTTTTGTTCAGTTGCTGCTTACATTGTTGTTGTTGTTGTTTGGCTAGAAACATTTGTTTACCTGTTATGCTATTACTCCCTCCAGTCTTCAAATACTTGTTGTTTTGGACAAGTTTCTAGTCAAACTTTAAAACTTTCAAATATTTAGTATGGGGACATGTCAGTCATATGCATATATTTGCCTTGAAGAATAGAAAATAGTGTTAGTTTTTTTCAGAGACCATGTCGCCAAGTCGTGAATGATAACTATTACAAGACTGGAAGGAGTACTTGCATATTAGTTGACAATCTGTTTCCAGCTACTGTTACTGGTTGTTTAAGTGTGCTGTAGGTTCAGTACAATTATGAGTTACATAATAGGCATGTTTGCTTTTTGCGTCCTAACTATTGTTTGCTCAACAAATGAAAAGTTAGAAGATGGTAACGTCAAGCTGCAGTCCAGGCTGGAACAAGAGGAGGAAGCTAAAGCTGCTTTGCTTGCAAGGATACAGCGTTTAACAAAACTTATCCTTGTTTCCACTAAGGCGACACAAACTTCTAGATTTTCGCCACATCCTGGACCAAGAAGAAGACATTCTTTTGGAGAAGAGGAGGTACATATATATACTTACGAAATATGATGAGCGTTCAAGTAACTTTGGTATTTTTGTTCATTTGTTTTCTAATATGCTGCCATGAATTATATAAACGGATGCATCAATATTTCAGTGTTTGCATATAAAGATGGATTGCTAAAGTTCTTGTGTTGCAGTTAGCATACCTGCCGTACAGAAGACGAGATATTGTGCTGGATAATGAAAGCAATGAATTACTTCTTCCCACTGAAGGATTTGGTTTATCACTTGAAGATTCTTCGAAAGAGGAGAAAAAGAATAGGAAAGGACTTCTTAACTGGTTCAAACTTCGGGTATACCAACTTTGCCCTTCTTTTTGGCTGTTCTTTTACATTTACACAAGTGGAATACCAAAGAAATGTCATGTGATTCCTGGTCTCGAATTAGTGAAAATAACCAATATATGTGCTACATTCATTTTTCCAGAAACGTGATGGTGGAGCTTCTATTTTGACAAGTTCAGAAGGTGACAAGTCCAGTTTGACTAAATCAACAGCTCCTTCAACACCTATTGGGGACAGTATCAATTTTCACACAGAACCAAGAATATCAAATTCTTTGGTTGGCGAGGCATCAGCTGATCTATTTAGCATTGGCCATGGTGAATTTCCTTCTGGTAGCATTCCTGGTGAAGAAACCCCTCTGGTATGTTTTTGTTGAATAACTGAATCACTTTCAGAATGAGAACTGATGTATCATAAGTAGGTGTAGAACGACAAAATCTCAGTTACTGTCCTAAATGCTAGCAGCATTTGTTAGGATAAATTTTTGCCAACATAGTAGCCACTGTTCATTTTTTATACTAGCTACAAGGCTAAGGTGGCTGCGATTCCAGTGCACCGTCTTAGGAGTTAATCAGTCAAATCGCAATTTCATTGACCCAGTCTGGATCAAATGAATCAGGCTTTAGCATTTGTTACATTTATTATTTTTTTCCTGACATTATGATGAGTTGTGATGTGGTGTGGTGCCAGGCCAGTGGAAAAACGATGGATCATGTTGATTTATTGAGGGAACAACTGAAGATTTTATCAGGGGAGGTTGCACTTCAGACAAGTGTTCTAAAGCGCCTTACAGAGGAAGCTGGAAGAAGCCCAAAGAGTGAGAAGATTCAGGTACTCTCTTACCTGAGGTAAATTTTAGTGTGTTTTCTATGATCTTTTTGACATATGAAACTTTACATTTTGGCATGCAAAAGATGGAAATGAAGAAGATCAGTGATGAAATCAAGGGAAAGAGACAACAGATTGCATCTTTGGAAAGAGAGGTAGCTGATGCAACGTTAGGTAATCAAGTAAAGGTTGACAAGCTGGAACTTTCACCGGTAATGTTCTGTGTCCATTTTCGTTCCGTACCATTCCTTAAATGAGCATTTCTTTTAACCAGTTGGATGGTTTTTTATTAATCTTTCAGCCTTATGCCGACATACTTGCGCAACTGAATGAGAAATCTTTCGAACTCGAGGTATTGTTTCATTGAAACAGAACGTGTTCCTTACATTTGTATCATTTTATGTTCACTGGGCTGTATGCCTTTATTTCGTCACACTGAAACTAGCTAATTACAGACTCACAGTATCAACAGGTTTGTGAAACATCGATGGCATCCCTAAGTAATTTAAGAATTTGGAGGAATATTATAACTTTGTTTCACACTCGCATGCCTAACAATTTATTGAAGATACAAAACTTGATTCAACTGAGTCCCACCTTCGCAAATATGTGAACTATTATGCTATTCAAATCGATTCAAATGGATTCTGACTCACCGCATATTTGTCGTTAACTGCTATTCTGTGATTTTATAAAATGCACACTTTTGTTTCATTTTAATTGACAAATCAATTATCCTATTAAATTTGTTGGTCTTTGTATTCCATTTGTTTTTAGCTATCATTTGCTATTCTTATTGCAGGTAAAGGCCGCTGATAACAGAGTAATACAAGATCAACTTAATGAGAAGGTTAGATGTGTGCTAAAATTAATTTTATTTCTGTTGAGGTGAATAGTGAATCAGTTACAATCAATTTATGCCCCTCCCTTGAACTCTCTCTTTCAGATAAGTGAATGCATGGAATTACAAGCAGAAGTCACTCATCTGAAGGAGCAGTTGTTGCAAGCTCTTGAAGCTAAGGATTTGTTGTCAAATAGCATCGTACAGAATAACATAGGAATTAACCATGAAGTTAAAAATCATGCAGATCAAGAAAAAGCAGTTCCAAGAGATGTCTCTACTGAACCACTGCCAAAACAGCAGCAGGTGTGCCTTTTCTATTCCTTGCTTCCACCATTTTTATAATTAGGTTCAAGGGTATGCTCGAGAAAAAGACAAGAACTTAGATGATCATAATTTAGTTTGCTTGCAGTTACTGATGCTAAACTCTTGTTAGCACTAAATATGCGCGCACCCGCTTCTCTTTTAGTGTGCTGTTAGCATGCATAGGCTGGATCTTGGGCTAGACCTTAAAATGAAGCATTCTTTTACTTATTTTTTTATTTCATGTTATATTTTTTTTAAAAAAAAGAAATCTCATGCTATATGGTATGTTCTCAAAGAAAGAAAAAGATCTCATGTTATATTGTGATAATTCACGTTAAGGATGGTTTTGCTTCTTTAAACAGGGAGCGTTTCATCCATGTTTTGAGGTCGTATACTCCATTTGCAAACCTCGCCTTGTTTCCTATGGATTTTGTGAACATTCTGGCAGCTGATATTATTTGATATTAGCTCTCTATTACGGCACTATCATTTTTATATGGCGGATCTGCTTATTTTATCTTACTTCCATCTTTTTGGTGTCTTGGTCTTTAGTCAGCTGAGATTGATGAGCTGAAGAAAAAGGTATGTGAACTCACTGAAGTGAAAGCTCAACTTGAGGCACGGAATCAAAAGCTGCTAGAGGAAAGTACATACGCGAAAGGCTTGGCCTCAGCTGCAGGAGTTGAATTGAAAGCATTGTCAGAAGAAGTGACAAAACTAATGAACCAAAATGAGAAGCTTGCGGGTGAGCTGGCATCATTGAGAAGTCCAACTCCGCGCAGAGTTAACAATGGACCAAGAGGTGCTAGAAGGGATAGCATGAGCAGAAGGCATGAGCCAGCTAGCAGAAGAGAAACCATTGCGAACCATGAAAGAGAGAGGGCTCTAGAGACTATGCTTATGGAGAAGGAACAAAAAGAAGCAGAGCTCCAGAGGAAAATTGAGGAGGCAAAGCAGAAGGAAGCCTTCCTGGAAAGTGAACTTGCCAACATGTGGGTTCTAGTAGCCAAATTGAAGAAACCTCAAGAATATGACCGTGAGAGTTCTGATGCCAACCAAACATAATGGTTTGTGGCCTCGAAAGTTAGGGTAGTTGATCATGAAAGGGCTACTTGGTTTGGGTGTGGGTTTTTTGTAAGTAAAGTGGCCTGTACCCGGCTTTTCAATTTTTTTGGGTGTGCGTTAGTGTCCATTTTGTATATCCTCCGTGTGATCAAGTTGTGAGTATTTCTTGATCCGACTGGCGTGCCTATAGCTTCCTACATTGCTCCAGTGGTATTGAATTCTCCAGGCACGTGTGAACAGATATATGAAAATCTGACAGGTTTCTGATGCTTACACCAAATACCTAACATGTAATATCTCTGCTCATCCCACCACTGAAATTGAAATGGATATTTCCTTCAAAAGTTGAAGGATATTGAATGTGTATATATCCCCCTTATAGACTGACTGAATCCCATTGTATTATCACACTTTGGTTTTGGTCACATCTTTCGTTGGTTCTAGAAATGATTCAGTGATATGTCCTTGGTTTTGGAAAATGTTTCTGAAAACTTCGACCTTCAGTGCTGCCTGTATCCTGACGGGTTTTATTATGTGTCTGACAATTCGAGTAATGTGGCAATGCTTCGCTACTAATTTAGGTACTCTTACCTCAGGTAAGAGTACCTAAATCTATTGCGTTGGCAGCGTTTCCTTGCTCGCTTTCGGTGCATTTCTTCGTTTGGGGAAGGAGAAGTAGGATGGCGGGACTGGTGTAAAAGAAATGAAGCGTGGACGTCCAGTCCTCCTGTTATCTCCGCCCAGATCGACCTGCTCCGGCTACTGGTCGTTCCTCACACAATTTAGCAGAGACCTGAAGACGGAGTAACCAAATTCAGATCGACGAATATATACCTCATGGTTTGTTCCATTGTTTCTTCTGGCTTGGGAACAGGAGCAAAGCAAGTGGAAGGCTGCTGCACGCACTTGTTGCAACTTCGCAAAAATTATGTAACGGCGCTCAATGGACTACCGATTGAGACGAAAGCAAGAGGCGATCGAGAACGTAGCATGCATCAGGTGGCCGCAGGCAGGTGCACTGACTAAACAGAAAAGGCAGAACCCACCAGGTCGCTGCGGTCGGTATCAGAAACACCGACCTCGATGGACCACCAGGCGCTCGGAATCTGCCGGCCGCGCCGACGTGCGCGCAAACGCTTTCCAGGCCATCGTCCTAAACGGACGGCTCGTCTCGTCTCCATCCATCGACGCCCGGGCGGCGGCGCGGCACCACGCGTCCCCGCACCGTTGGTTCGCAGTCGCGTCGCGTTCACCACCTCGTGAAGGAATCGCGGAAATCCTCCCGTGCCAAGCAAAGCACAGCTCAGCGTCAAGTCGAATCAGTGCCCTCTCCTCCTCACCGCGCCTTTCATTCTCACGTTGGCCTGATGTTCCTTTCCCCTGCCTATATAAAGCGCTCCCTGATTCTCAGCTTGTTCACGAGGCACCGAGCACACCACGGGCGCGCACGAGCAGTCCACCATGGCGAACGTCGGCTACTACCACGACCAGGGCGCCGCCTACCGCTACAGCTACGCGCCGGCGCCGCCAAGGGCGACTTCGTTCCACCTCTGCGTGTTCCTGGCCACCGCGGCGCTGCTCGGCGGCACGTCGCTCTACTCGCGCTACGAGTCCGCGATGGAGACCCTGGTCGACCAGGTCCGGATCGCCGTCGTGCTGTCGCCGCTGCTGTTTCTGCTCGCGGTGCAGTACTGGGCGGGCACGAGCGGGAGGCGAGCATCCGCGGGCGGCGGCCTCTCGTCGCTGCTCGTGGCGCCACGTGTGGGTGAGCAGTCCTGGTACGACGGCCGGGGCCAGTACCGGGACGCCGCCGGCGGGGCGTCGTCGCCGTGGGGCGTGGCGCTGGTGCTCGCGCTCGTCCTGCTGCTCGTCTCCTACCAATCCTTCTTCCAGGACCTGTGGTTCCCGCGGATCAGGCGCCGGTGAGCTTGCTGTGCCGGAGCCACTTAAAACTGCGCATTTCTTGCAGCTCGCCGGAGACGATTGATACAGCGAAAGAGTCCTTCTTGCGCACTGTTCCATGCATCTGTGCATTTGCCACACTTTGCGCCTTTATGGGCAATGAAGCAGTGACATATAGAGGAATCAACCAGGTAGAAGGTAGTTATTATAGCCAGGGAAATATTTGATCACTGGCTCGATCGAGAAATCGAAGCTTGGAAGAGCATGAATTTGCTGTCTGTAGGCTGGAGAGACAGTTTGCTCAGCTACTCCGGCTGCGGTTGACTATACAGTACTAGTATAGTTCACATGTAATTAATGTAACGATACACATTGAATCGTAAATAAAGTTTTTATCAACGTGTTTTCTATTCCCCAACTCGTGAGAATCTGAGTACGTTCATAAAGTGGTAACAGCGAACTATGAAATTTGCTGAGCCTAGAGTTACGTGGAAAAACAGGTAGTTGGGAATGGAGAAAAGATGCAAAGGCAAACGAGTAGCACGACTTGATTTCATGGCTCTAATGAAAGGGAAAATATTCAACCACCTATTCGGTGGAATCAGGAAAACCCTCTCAAAAAACCTACTTAGAAGTTTTGAAAAATTATGAAACTTGGCATACGTGTAGAGCACATGGTGGGAAACATTCACACAAAATTTCAGATCAAAACTCGTTTCCTGTTAAAAGATACAAAAATAACAAATCAGGATGGAAGGGGACAAAAATACTGCACAATCACTCTTTTGTTTTTTTCCTCCTCTTTCTTCCTGATTTGTTATTTTTGTATCGTTTAGTAGAAGTTGAATTTGGATCTGAAATTTTGTGTGCATGTTTCTCACCATGTGCTCTACACGTATGCCAAGTTTCATAATTTTTCAAAACTTCTAAGTAGGTTTTTGGAGAGGGTTTTCACGATTCCACCGAATAGGTGGTTTGCACTGAATATTTTCCCCTAATGAAATGCTACTGGTTAACAATTCTGAGCCGCCAGAATTTTTTAGACCAAAAAAGTGCGGAATCCTAGTTCAGACTTTTCGGCAACGGGACAAGAACTTATCACTTTTTTTCTTCTCTTTCGGCTGCTGATGGATTGCTAAAGTTGCTTTCCAAGCTAATGGCCGCGTCGCGCCCGCGCTACACATGCCAGATGCCACCCAAAAGGAGTAGTCTCGTACGGGATTCTTTTCCTTAGCTAGAGTTTAATTCGACTTGAATGAATTCTCATTTTTTTTTTGTTCGTTTCAAAAAAGTATGAACCATTTTGAGAGGAAAAAGAATGAATATAAAAAATGAAGAGTTCATAATTCAAAATACGGTCACACGAAAATGATCTGTAAGACACAAGTGTTTGTTCTTCTGAATTTTTTTTTGAGCAAAAAGTGTTTGTTCTTCTGATGGGAAAAAAACTTTAAGAACATGCTAATAACACTATCATGAACTAATAGCCGGTGAAACCAGGAGGTCAAAAAAATGAAAAGCCCATGAAACCAGACGTTGCGTTTGGGCTGTGCTCAGGACTTTCAGATCTTACGTTGAGCCCAAAGGTTACCCTTCTTCGTGGGGCGCTCGCCCTCCGCACCGCACTGAACCAGACCACTCCGACCATTCTCAGGCGCCGCGGCCGGGAGGTGTCAATAGAGACCGCGGCCTCCTCGAGCGGGTTTGGAATTGGCGCCAACCATTCCCCCCAATCCCGCCCTCTCCTCCAGTTCTAGGGTTTCTGCTCCGCCATGGAGGGACCAGCTGCCTCCACCCCCATGGAGATCGACGCCGCCGCGCCGCCTGCCGGGGCGACAGCAAAGGGCAAGGCGCCACTCTCCGCCACCGGCAGGACCGCGCCCTGGGTCGAGAAGTACCGACCCCAGTCCCTCGCTGACGTCGCCGCCCACCGCGACATCGTCGACACCAGTGAGTCAACACGGCCCCGTTTATTCCCAGGATGCTTGAATGACCGATTGAGCAAGTGGTTTAGGGTTTAGGGAGGGATTCGATTGGGTTTTTGTTTGGTGGTGTGCGAAGTAGGATTTCGTTGGTGCGGTATATTGGGGCTTCAATGCAGTACAATATCATAGCTGTTTGCTAGTGATGTGATGATATTTAGTGGTTCCATGTGCCCCACTTAGAATTGACGACTAATATAGCATTTTGGCATATGTGAGATTTTGTTTCGTCAAGGAATCTTAGATTTGTGCTCAGTGACCATTAATTTTTGGGTCGTGATTCGATATGTTACTGTGATTTTTGCTTTTCTGGAAGCCACAATGTAGATGATTATATATTACAAATGAGAGCAAGGCACTACTGAAAATGATTAAAAGAAAGAGCATATAACATCATGTGAAACATTGGAATGTATTGTGTCGATTAGCTCCAAACTCTGTCACTCCCACCATTGTTTCGATTACTTCTTCTTGTATGCAATGTAGAATTGTATGCTCCATAATGTAGTTTCCTTTGTGCCAAACCTCTGAGAAAGACTAATAACAAATGAGGGATCAACTATATGTATCATGATGTTTTGTTTGATGCTTCAATGGTCTTATGTGATCGTACCTGTCTGATATTACCTATCCGTGGGTGGAATTTTGCCCCCTGATTAAGGTTTCTGTGCTACGGATTTCTGGAGCTATAACGTGTTAATTGTTACCAACATTTTTGCGGTTTTGCTGATTGTAGTATAACATGTTATTTTGTAGTTTCTTATATTGGCAAATTTTGGTAAGCTGACGACTTTTCCATTTTCTTGTTATAGTTGATAGGCTCACTAATGAGAATAGACTTCCACATTTGTTGCTTTACGGGCCACCTGGCACTGGGAAAACATCAACAATACTGGCTGTTGCAAGGAAGCTTTATGGGTCTCAGTACAGCAACATGATTCTGGAGCTCAACGCGTCAGATGAACGTGGGATTGATGTTGTAAGGCAGCAGATCCAGGATTTTGCTGGTGCACGCGGTCTATCTTTTGGGTATACATCACAAATCTTTGACGCTTACTACACAATCATTCGCATATGTAATATATTGTCTATTTAACTTTCTACAGTGCAAAGCCTGCTGTTAAGATGGTTCTCTTAGATGAAGCAGACGCCATGACGAAAGATGCACAATTTGCATTGCGAAGAGGTTTGTGTTGTTAGTAGTCTGCTTTGTCCACTACTAAACTATTGCCTTGCTTATTTGTTACCTACCATCTGTTTAATTGGCAGTCATTGAAAAGTATACAAGAAGCACAAGGTTTGCTCTCATATGCAACCATGTCAACAAAATTATCCCTGCACTGCAATCAAGGTGCACTAGATTTAGATTTGCCCCACTTGATGGCAGTCATGTTAGAGAGCGTCTTCAACATATAATAAAATCTGAGGGGTAAGCAGATATTGGTACGCGATTTTCATCTGATTGTCTTGGATTCTAGTCCTACCTGCTCTGTTAATTTTTGCATCTTCTTGCAGGCTTGATGTAGACGAGGGTGGCTTGACAGCCCTAGTGCGATTAAGTAATGGTGATATGAGGAAGGCTTTGAACATATTGCAGGTTATCCCTAAAGTAGCCTCAAATAGGTTATGCATTCGGACATTACTGTCGTCCAACATGATTTTGATATTTATTGTCATTTAAAAGATAGAAGTTTCACACATGTAGGTGTGATTTTTTATTTTATTATTTAAAAAAAAAGGGTCAAGAAAATGTTAAGCCCTTAAGGTCTGGATAATTGGTATTTCCTTCTGATTTGCATGACAAGCCTATTCCTACAATGTTGCATATAGTCTGTGCTCAACTATTTTGCTAATGCCTATTTCTCCAATGTTACATATCATTGAGCTGAACCATAAATCATGATTTTATTCATGGTAACCATTATTCTTTTGTATAGCTGGTGTGTCAGTGGAAATGGCTTTGACAATGACTTATCTTACTTTTCGATGTGCAGGCATCACACATGGCATCCCAACAGATCACAGAAGAATCTGTCTATCTTTGCACCGGAAACCCTATGCCGAAAGATATTGAGCAGATCGCATTTTGGTTATTGAATGAACCATTTTCGACCAGTTTCAAATGTATCCTTAGTTACCAGTCACAACTTACCAGTAATTCTTAGTAATTCACAAGTCATTTGTCTCATACGGCTTTCCTTGTCTGTTTTAGATATATCGGATATGAAGATGAGAAAAGGACTGGCCTTGGTTGATATCATACGGGAGGTTACTATGTAAGCATTCCCTGCTGCCTACCAGCTCTTTCTTTTGTAAACATCCTTATTCATCAAACTCTTGAAGCGTGTTCTAATATTCCAATAATTTTTTCAGGTTTGTCTTCAAAATACAAATGCCATCCGATGTTCGTGTAAAGCTGATTAATGATTTGGCTGATATAGAGTATGTGCTGCATAAGTTTTTTTTTTAAGTTGAATTGTGGAGTTCTGTGCATCAACTAGCTTCCCATTAATGTCCAGGATGTTTCTGTTATTCGTTAATCATGCTAGTTGCTAATTCCACTCAAATTGACATAAATACGTTTATGATTTTCAGTTTAGTTCACACAAAAATTTAGAAGATAATTACCCAAGATCCAGGAGTACTGTGTGGGCTACCTAATATGCTCATACCTGTTAATCTTAGTTGAAGACAAGCTTTATAACTTGGTTGACTAAAAAGAAAGCTATGAATCTTTAGTGCTACTCTTTTTACATTGTTGAGCTTGCAATAGTGCCACACTGTGAAAAGCTTCTTTTTATTCCGCAAAATTTGAGTAGTTCTCGACTACTTTTGGAGAAAGTAGAATCTATGACTGCTTTCACAAAGCAATTACCTAGAAGCTCACTGCAATATCTGAGACAGTACAGCACCTGATAGTGACTTAGGTCGATATGACCCTTCGGGACAATTATGCTAACCATTTCTAGCATGCACTTTTTATTTGCTAGTAACAATATTCATGGCATCTATCTCCTATATGCAGGTACAGGCTAAGCTTAGCGTGCAATGACAAATTGCAGCTCGGTGCACTGATCTCAACTTTCACGGATGCCCGCACGGCTATGGTTGCTGCTGCGAGCTAGTTCCCATAATGTGATGATCTTTCCGTTTCACTTCGCTGCCCCCACTGGAGTCAGGAAATGAAGCAACTATTATCTTTACAGACCAGTGCCTTGACAGATTTAGCAAGCTTTAAAGCAGCATAGTGTAGATTGTCTTAGATCTGTATCCCTGCTTGACGTGATAGCTGCCTGTAACTTGGGATGACTTATGACTCAATACAACCAGGCGTATTGAACATCTAAGATTTTATCCAGTAACGTGTCAAAAAAGAGATCTTATCCAGTAAAGTGAAGCAATCGGTAACCAAATCACTTTCTTTGATTAGATTATATTGCAAAAAGACAATAGGCATGGTGGATCATGGTCATCCACAAGGGAAGCGTGATCAGGATCAGTAAACCCGAAAGGTTGATCCTGTATTATTTTTTACAAGCGTGTAAAGGGCAATTATGTTATCACTGATTCAATTATGCTCCCCCGTGCATAACATACCCAGTAACTTAGCACCGCAAACACTTGATACAAGTAAGCACACAAGGAAATCCTATCAAGGCTCGGTTGAGGGCAGGCTGCTCGGGACATTGTGCTCAGGCTTGTGAGTACTCTCGAAATCCAGATGAACAAACGCTCGCTCGACTTCAGGCAGCTTCTCAATCTTCTCCTGCAGCGATTCACCTATGGTATGTGCCTCTCTTAACCGCATATCCTCTGCGAGCTCGATGTCAACCTGAGTTTTGTCAGAAGAGCAGGTTATAGCATAAGATCCAGGCCGCGTCAGCATTACAAGTGCAGGAGATGGGAAGGGAAAGCATGCAAACGCAACCAGTTTTCTAATTTTGATATTTATATGTTGTAAACTGACCTCCACAAAATACAGGGCTCCGAAGCTGTAAGCTCTAACAGTGTCAACCCGCCTCACTCGTGTGTCGTGGTTCATGGCAAGGTAGGTCAGCATCCGCAGCATCTCTGGAGGGGCACATCGGCCCACTAGGGTAACTGAGGCAAAGAATTACAGTCAAAAACTAATCAAGCATTCATCAGAACTTGACAGCATAAGCATATCTTCCTCTGCTGATTTTAGAAGTTCCGTTCATGTTTTATCAGTTATACGGATCTCAGAGTTTCTGAAATGAGGAAATAAAGCACTATTAAAAATTTCAGGACACTCCGCATAACAAGAATTGGAGGTACCTGCATTTTCCAGTACAGTTTTGGACCAATTAACAGTGGTGTATACCGCAAGCACTACAGCTCCCAAGGGGTCAATCCACCATAAGTATTTGTCCCCAAGAACAGCAGCCACCAGACCGACAACATTGGTTACCACATCGAAGTAGTGGTCCTGAATGGGACAACAAACTTTCAATTATGTAATCAACTGAAACAATGGTGCATTGTAATGCGGTCAAAATTTCAGAAGTCAGATTATGTTCATATAGTACCGTCAGGCAGATTGCGTACCTTTGCGTAAGCTCGCACAATGCTGTTTCCTGAACTCCTGCAGTACAGCCAGAGTGCAAGTTTCACAGCAGTTGCTGAAAGCATGATGGAGTACAACCATATGAGCTGCTCTGAAGTCATCTTCTCCCCAGGTTTATTCTCCACCAGTTGCTCCACAGCCTGGATCAAGACCTGGAATCCTGATATAATTGACACAAGGGATCAGTTGCTACAGCACACGTAAGTTGTTTTGACAGATAGCAACAATGAACAATAACAATAGATCTTTTCATAGAGAATTGGAGGCAGTGTGTCAGATGCCAACACCTAGAGTTGCCATGATGGCCGCGAAGACAATGATCCCAACAGGCTGAACACGCAGCTTCCCAATTGGGTACTTGTAAATGTTAACACTCTTCATTGACAGATGCGTGAACCAAAGGATGCCCCCGGCCAAGAAATCCAGCAACGAGTCAAGTGTGGATGCTGCAATCGCCATGGAGCCCGTCCTGATCGTTGCATACACCTGCCATTTGCGCAGCCCAAATGGATCAGCGCTCCGTACCATATGTTCCACTGTACAGTTTGTACAATCTGACGAAAGAACTTGCCTTGAAAACCAGTAGAACGATATTGGCGTAGTTGGATATCTTCATGGCGGACTCGCTCTGCTTCTGCTCCTTGTCCTCGAAGGCCTCAAGATCCGAGTCGAATTCGTCGGGCATGCAGAGCGTCTCCACCTCCTCGAAGGTTCTCAGGGTCGCGAGCTGCTTCTCGTAGTACTCTCGCTCACCTACAAACAGCGGAAGAAGCTTCTGAGCCCAAGAAGCAGTGGTTAGCTACAGGGGCAGTAGCAAGGTTGGTGGTCGTTACCTGGGGAGAGGCCTTTGGCGCGGGCGAGGTCGAGGTCGGCGGGGCGCTCGGGGTCAAGCCCGGCGCGCACCTTGTCGGGCAGCCGCGACAGGAACGTGCTGCGCAGCCATCGTGCCGAGTCGCGGCGGCGCAGAGACGGCGAGCGGCCGCCGGCGCCGGCGCCCAGCAGAGGTGACCTCCGGTCGTCGCCCTCCATTGGTGTCCTCTTGAGGCAGCCGGGCGGGGTCGAGTTCCTCTTCCTCGATTGGGTACAGTACAGCGGCTGCGCTACTCGCTCGCTCGCCGGCTTTGGAAAATTCGCTTTTGGGAGTATACAAGATTCTGGTAGTACTAGCTTTGAGGTTTGGGTTTACACGTGTTACTGATGTCGTCTTTGTGGTAAATGTTTGATGGTTTGAGGTCGTGATGTTAGTATACAAGATTCTGGTAGTACTAGCTTTGAGGTTTGGGTTTACACGTGTTAGTAACAAATTCGAATCTAGAACGTTCTAGAAGCACATCGCTCCATAAATTGGTTCTGCAAAAAACATTGCAAGCCTGTAATGTGTTCAGCGAAAAAGTTGATCTGGAATCACGGTGATCTGGCAGGGGTAGCACCGTGTTAAGACAACGGTGGCATCTTAATTAGCTAAAAATGGTATAATTGCAGAACAATACCACACCGGTCAAGTTCATAACCTCATCTATCTGTTGTTTAACATTTGCTGCAGTCGTCACATTCTGTAAGTTACACGAAATACATGAACAGGAAACAGCCCGATCAGTGCCGGCAGCAGAAAATTTCGTCCTTTTCTTTTGATCATGACACCGATTCATGTGATCATGTACCGTATTCTTCTCTCTGTAGGACCGTATCAACCATTTCTTAAACGGTTTCCTATGCCTTACGCGGTTACGCTTCACCGTTGACATCGATGAGATCCCTGCGTTCCATCTCGGCCGTCCGTCCCACGCACTTTCTTCTTCCCCGGAGCCGGAGGCTCCAACTCAAACCCCAGCACCGACCGGCCGCCTCCGGCGAAACATCGCCGATGACCACCTCCGGCGCTCCCACCCCTCCACGCTTCAAGCGCTCCTCTCCCAGGAAGAAGCAGCAGCTCCGCAGCCGCCGCCTCGCCGCCGGGGACGCCGAGGCGGCGGGAGGGGGAGCGTCGGCGTTGGCGAGACAACCAACCCCACTACCTCTGGTGTCAGGCGCGCTGCAGCACGTTGGGCGCGCATTGCCGCGAGAGTTCTTCGAGGTGGACGCCCTCGACCTCGCGCCCCGCCTCCTCGGCAAGCTCCTGCGCCGCGACGAAGTCGTCCTCCGCATCACCGAGGTTGAAAGCTCTCTCGTGTTTCTCGGGATTCCAATTCTACTCCGGCGCCATAGCAATAGGCCACATTGACTCCTCCATTTGGATTCAAATGTCGTAGCTTTCATCTGAAAAGAAAGAAAAATGTGGATATTTGACTCAGGTGGAAGCCTACAGGCCAAATGATTCTGCATGCCACGGCCGGTTTGGCATCACGGCTAGGACTGCTCCGGTGGTAAGACCGATCCTTGTCTTGTTCCTCGTTCCGAGCATGGCAAAATTGGGGCTGATGAACTTCGAGACGGGCTAAAATTTTGTTCATCTGTGTGTAGTTTGGACCAGGAGGGCATGCATATGTCTATCTATGCTACGGACTCCACATGATGCTAAATGTTGTTGCAGACAAGGAAGGTGTAGGTGCTGCTGTTTTGATCCGGTCCTGTGCTCCAGTTAGCGGTACACATCGCTCCATGACACTTGATCAGCTAATTTTTACACCTTTGCTAGTGAGATGTCTAAGGATTTGGATGTCTTACTCAGGTGGCACCATGTTTTCCCTTTTTAGGTGATGTTAGTTAGTACAAAGTATCTTTTGCCATAGTTTTGAACTATATCACTGGAAAGTTCACGAGGTTTCTCTTGTTTGGACCATAACATAAACCAAATTTACAACCTTATTCGTTTGTTTAATCGAGACATGAAAGGGATGTTCTGAGGTACCTATCATTCTAGCTACCTTGGTTGCTTGTTTTCGAAAGTTACACTTAGCAGCGATAGAGAATTTATTCAAGTTTACTTTATGCCGGCACATATTTATGTGTGCTGAGTTGTGCCATTGTTGCCCACACTTCAGAATATACTTCTTCAACTCAAAAAAAAAAGAGAAAAGAATATACTTCTTATTTTGTTGCTCCAATCAGATATAAGTGAACAAAGTCTCTTTGGTTGGACAATCGGAGTATATAACCTTAGTTCAAGCTTCAATTAAGTGAAGTTAACCTCAACTTTGCACTGTAAATTATCTTTTGACAGCAAACTGATATTGGTTTTTTATGGTCTGTTTAACGGTATTTCCGTGGTATTAGCATCGTTGCCTCGTCAATTTTCATGTACAACACATCACCTACTTTTAGCTCCATAATGATCTCAATTTCCAAACGAAAAATTGAAATCATTGTAGGACTTGCGAGCATTCAGCAGCGCCGAGGCCAACAAACTGATAAACCGATCCTACTTTCTGGACCAGGAAAGGTACGTATCCTTGATATGATGATATCAGATTCTTGTTTTCTCATTGCATCGGTTGTGACCAAACTCTACTTTGTTCTTAGCTCTCTGTCGTTCCTGTTCAGGTGGGGCAAGCTCTGGGCCTTACCACTGAATGGTCGAATCATCCTCTCTACACTCCTGGTATGTTTCTGCGATATATTGCCTGAAATCCTGTTTCAAAAGGGAAGAAGCCTGTAATAGCTGTTTATTGAGATTGTGCACCTGATACTAGTAGTACTGACATATTTATCCCCTCAGGTGGGTTGGAAGTACTGGATGGGCCAGAGCCGGAGAACATTTTGGTTGGTCCCCGTGTGGGCATCGAATACGCGTTGCCGGAGCACGTCGCGGCGCCCTGGAGATTCGCCATTGCAGGCACGCCGTGGATCAGCGCCCCAAAAAATACTCTCAGGCCACGCTGAAGACTTGGAACGGATCTTCCAATCTTCCAGTATCTTGACGAAAACAGCGGGAATGCAGCCCCGTTTTAACCCTCCATCGTCCTTCTGTTTGTATTTTGCTCAAAACTGAGGGCAGTTCCCTCCTGTAAATGCAACGCATCACTGTTTGTGAAGAACAGTAAAAGGCTTCGCGGGCTGGTTTGCCTATGATGGCGTCCTCCCATCGTGAGAGTTGGATCGAGGCCCTTGAGCAGTAACGCCGATTAGCCGGAGAGCCCTACATGGCTCGCGGACGACAAGTACCCATCTTCCTATGCGATACTGAATGGCCGAGTGCCAAGAAAGGTTCGCCGATGGAGCTCGTTATCTGATTCATTCAAGGTTTTTTTTAAAAAAAAGTTAAAAAGAAAAAAGAAACGACGCCTGAGAGATTCGAACTCTCGCGGGGAAACCCCATGTACTTAGCAGGCACACGCCTTAACCACTCGGCCAAAGCGTCGTCGTTGTGGGTGGGCAGTTTGTTCTGTTCACATTCCTGTATCACATTTTGTAAACTTTGTCCATTCCAGTTTCACAACTTTCGCCGGGATACTCGAGTACTGTTCAATTGTTCATACATACTAGGATACTGCCGTTTATTTGAATTGCCCATGGTAGTAAGGTACTGGGTGAGAAAGTTGAGATCTGCATTACTAGTCACTGACAATAGTTTGCATTGAGCTGCAAGGTCCGGAAGAACATTGAGCAGCCAGTGAAGAATCGATCCAATTAGAGACAGTTGAACTCATGGGCTGATGAAAAAGTGAGCTGCTGGTCAGGAGTAAATCGTTGGAGACGACGATGGCCATCTCCACCCATTGCTGTGTTCCCCTTCGCAACCAGTCGTCAATTCACCACCGAATTGCCGAGGTAAGGGGATGGAGGGACTGCTCGTCCATGTAATCATTACCCATGTTGCCCCGGTCGGCAGGTCGCCGTTGTGTCGCATGGCGCCTGGACCGTAGGTCCCGGTGTCGAAATCCACGGCCGCCACCGCCGCCGCCTCGATCTTTCTCGTCTCCTCCATTTTTCTCATACGATTGCCAGCGGAGGATTTGGGGGCGGACTAACCAGAGGACTGATCGGAGGGACATGATGAGGCGGCGGTCCAAGGCGGGCGGGTTCCGGCGAGCCGCCGCCCGCCGGCGAGGGCGACGATTCAACTGTTTTGCTGCAAGCCCCCCGAATTGCGATAAAAAATTATTAAAAAACCTCTAAAATAGATCGCAAATAATAGTCGCGATCCAAATATTTACAATACCTCCCTAAATTGGATCGCGACTATTAATCGCAATCCAAATATATTCACTAAAGTCCCTAACCGTATACCTATTTTTGCAAATGTCCCTCCACCGTCTGACGCTAACTGGGCCGCCAAGGAAAGCAGATCGAACAAACTTCAGGGTCCGTTTATGCGTGGCCGCCCGCCCCAGCAGCTCGCCACAAGAACCGAGGGTCCTTCCCCAGCCGCGCCGCCGCTTGCCCGCCACCCTCTCCACCCGCCGCCGCGATGGAGGCCGACCTTGAGGAGATGCCCTTCGACCTCGACTTCCACCCGTCTGCCTCCCTCGTCGCCACCTCCCTCATCACCGGCGAGCTACACCTGTACGCGCTGCCAAAACCTGCCTTAAACCCTAACCCGTTCGGAGCCCCGTGCTCTAACTTGGTCATTGCTACCGACCAAGTGATCATGTCTAATCGAGGTGACTTTTTGCAGGTATCGTTACGCCGCTGAGTCGCAGCCTGAGAGGTACTTACGAAAGCTCGTGCTGGTTAATCTGTCATTGTGGTCTGCATTTCTTGGTAGCATCGGCCAAGTGTTTCCTGAGGTTTTATTAGGTTTTAGCTCGTGGTCTATACTTGTCTATAACTTTGCAGTTCCATTCTGTTGATATCAATTGCAATAAGGTAATACGTAATAATGGCCATGTTGGTGGCGCACATGTATAATTGTCCAGTTTTTTGTCAGGGCCTAACCTCTCTTAATCCATAGACTCAGGTGTCTGTTTTAAGCTTCATATGTTTAGTGCAAGGGAGAGTGGTTGGTTGGGGTGTCTGCGATCTTTTCATAATTGATGTGTTTAATATGTATATAATCCTGATTCAGTTATATTTTTTATGGTGTTTGTTATAGTGTGGTTCTGCAATTGTGTACCTTGAGGAATATAATGCAACTATGATTTTATTATGGTGTTTGTTATAATGTGGTTCTGCAATTGTATATCTTAGGGAATAATGCAAAATTAATTTTCTTTCATCTTAAGGCTATTTGCGGTGAAAGCCCATGAAGAGTCATGTCGAGCTGTTCGATTTGTTGACTCAGGAAAAGGTAATGGCTTATTTCCTTATGTAGTACTACATAGTATACCTATAGGGTCGCCCACCTTACCAACTCATACAGTGCATTTTATGGACGATTATGATCTTTCCTAGATGGATGTAAATCACGATATTTCAAAACTAGCACCTTGCTGGCAACAAAAAACTTTCAGGGGGTGACATAACCTCTTTATACATTGTTATATCTTCTAACCAGGTCTTGTGGGTTGTGTTTATGTTGTTGTGTGTTCAGTGATTTTGTCGGGGTCCGCTGATCACTCAATTGTCGCGACCGATGTAGAAACAGGCAAGTCCATTGCCCACTTGAAGGACGCACACGAGTGAGTTTTTTTAGTCTGCCATGCTGTTATTGTTTGTATTTTGGGAACTAAAGGTTTTTTCATTCTTTTGGTTGGTATTGTAGGGATGGCATAAACCGCCTTGTATGTCTTACTGAAAATATGGTTGCCACAGGTGACGATGAAGGTTGCATTAAGGTATCACATTGTATACCAGTTAGCTCGAGATGCATATATATGTCTGTTAAATGGATTAAACTTCCATTATTATTTCTCAGTACCCCAAATTTTGTTGAAATTTGGCATGAATATTGTGGCAGCTTATTCATCTAAGTTAACATGTTGGATTTTCTAACATCTTTATTTAGGCGTCTAAAGGTGGAGTACTGTAAGGACACCTATTCTAGACTAGAAATATTTGCTTCGAGCATATCTATCTTTGTAGACATTTACATGTTTAGCATGGTTTTATGTACATGATTTTTTTCGTAGTTCTTTGTTTTGATTTGTTAAATTTTGATCTCTGTGATGAAGTTTGTTTGCAGTAAAACATCTCTATGATTTTAGGTATGGGATACACGGGAACGCACTTGCTGTAACTCTTTTCATACCCATGAAGATTACATATCAGACATGACCTATGTGTCAGATACAAATCAGATACTGGCGACGAGGTACATAATTTGCATTTTATGGAATCCAGATGAATGCATTGCAAATATATTTTTTATATTTTAGCATCACAGTTATATTGTAGGCATGGAAAACACTAATGATTACTACAATTATTGATGTATTGTAGCCTTATAATATTGTAATAAAATTTGTGCTCTGGTTGTTTGTAGCGGTGATGGCACTTTGTCAGTTAACAATCTTCGTAGGAATAAAGTGAGTTGCCTTATCATTACTTGTTGGTCTCCTGTTTTAATTCCTAATTTGAATCACTTTTCGAAATCATGCCAAATTTGCTGATAGGTAAAGTTCCAATCTGAGTTTTCAGAAGATGAATTGCTATCTTTGGTGATAATGAAGGTGATTGATATTTCAGATCATATTTCACTGATTGACATTTTCATCCATAGTTTCATTCCTTATGGTTGAGTATTAAATGATTCTTTGTGACTCAGAATGGTAAAAAAGTTGTTTGTGGGACTCCAAGTGGTGCTCTATTGTTATATTCATGGGGATACTTTCAGGATTGCAGGTAATTGTGTCACAAGACTTCTGCAAACTTTTATTTTTCTCTGATGCTATTTCTCGATATCTTATGAAATAAGGTTTAGCCTATAGTGATAGTGTCAATGCCTATCGTATGTGGTATTCCGCTTTTGAAATGGAACCCATGATATTTTTCTCTGAAATTGTTAGTCATGGCAAGTCCCTTAAGTTGAGACGATAAAATTGTAGCTTCGTATTTCTTTTGTCACTGTCAACCAAATATTTCAGCATGTGATGGTACTTTATTTGGGTACTGACTATTTTGTTGTTTAGTGATCGCTTTTTGGGGCACACACAATCTGTTGACACCATGCTGAAGGTTAGTAGGACATGAGATGATTATTGTTGCTTTCTCTTTTCTTTTTCTTTTTTTTTATTCATATGAGGAGAGTACTTTTTTTTTTTAAAGCTGGATGAAGAAACTTTGATCTCTGGTGCATCAGATGGTGTGATCAGGTTGGAAACACTGCCTTAGATTGACTTCTGATTCTTACTATTGCCTAATAGTTTATTGGTATCTTTAACACGGAATCCATTTTTCTAATGCAGATTAGTGGGTATACTACCTAACAGGATTATCCAGCCTCTTGCTGAGCATTCAGAATATCCAATTGAGGCCATTGGTATGTTCTGTCCATTTTTTTGCATACAAGTGTTCATCTACATGTTCTCAGTTCTGACCACACACCTATGCTGTGCAGCTCTCTCGAATGACAAGAAATATCTAGGCAGCATTTCACATGATAAAATATTGAAGGTGTCCCTTCCCCCCTCGCCCATTCATTTTCTGTCTATGCGTGTGTATCTAAATTTGCATCATGTTTCGTTTGCAGCTCTGGGACTTGCAAGAACTCTTGAATGGTTCACAAGTAGTCCAAGGTGGTGATGAGTCGGTTGGAGCTGGCAGTGATGATAGTGACGATGATGAGATGGACGTAGACATTGAGCCAAGCTCTTCGAAAGGTAACATTGTTGTCCATTACACAGTTTTAATGTGCAGTGCACCATTACCATGATAATTGTATCCCCTATCTTCAGAAAGCTGCACCATCCCTTTTCTTCTCTGAAAGCTGTTTCTAATTCAATATTTTGGGTGGAATTCAGGATCCAAGAGTAGAAAACAGGGAAAGGGTGGGAGTTCAAGTAGACCTGCGTCAGACTTCTTTGCAGATTTGTAGCTGAGAGCGTCCAAATCAGAAGTTAGCCCCGAGCAAAGTCGGTTTTCTACGCTTGAAAGAATTCTATTCCGAGGCGGAGCAAGTGCAGTTTCGACGTCTTTCATACTAGGCATATCAAATTTTGTTTTCTAAGTATTCGGCTGATGTGATATTACATGTATTATTAAGCTGGGCGATGTGTTTCAAGGAAACAATGACCTAAACTTGCGGTTAGCGTTTATTCGTCCTTATACATGTTCTGATTGTAAAGAAGCATTGTACGCAAGTCTCTGAAGCAAATTCAGTACGTGTGAATGCTAACTTTGGGTAGAGTCGTGGCCTCGTGGGTATTTGCTTCGACCTACGAGGAGCAGCTGCAAGCTTGCCTTGCCTGTGAACTGTGATGCCTGCTCGTGGGCTCGTGGCTAGGGACGGGCCTATCGGATTTGGCCAACACGCTAGCAGAAGCAGGTGGATGGCGATCCTAGCTTGCAGCAAGCTGCACCGATTTTTCTTCCGAGTCCAAGCCAGCTGTTTTTCGCTCGTGTTACCGCTCTCTCGAAAAAGAGACCGGTGTTCAACAGATCTTTCGAAAAATTCAAAAAAAGGAGTCGACGCCTGAGAGATTCGAACTCTCGCGGGGAAACCCCATGTACTTAGCAGGCACACGCCTTAACCACTCGGCCAAAGCGTCGTTCGTGTCTGTGCAACTCTTACGTCGTATTTATCATATAAAAAAATACCCTGCCATACTGAACAAGTTTGTTACTTTTTAAGGTGCAGTGCTTGCTACTACGACGAGAAAAGGAAAAGCTGCAATGTATGAAGATGAAAATGCACGCCTGCCAACTGTGCCCTGCGGTGGTAACTCAATGTAGGAAATAACATGAAAATGTATGAATAGGTAAACTTAATATATCATGCTTACGTATCATAGAAATTCTAGGACGCGCAACAGGGCACAAATAAATTTTACAACGAGAACAACACATAATGTATTTTATCCATAATGTATTTCACTGGCTCAATCACAGTAGCTTGAAGAGAACAACTGCAGTTCATCTTGTTCGAAATTGAAAGGCACTGTATATCAGGTACATAGGGGGAAGACATCAAAAGAGTACAAAACTTTTGTGTCATCAATGTGGGAAACAATATAATTTGGGTGTATGGGTATCAATTCAACACTACTTTTCCTCTTCAATTTCATTACAGATCTTGATTCCTCAGTAAAATATACAAATCTGAGCGCTCAACAAAATCAGAAGAAAAAACGCTCCATATGGCTCCTCCCCAAAGGTTATGTACTATAGCTCTGGAAGGGAGGAATATGAGACTAGACTGCCGCGGAGGCCACAATTTGCCGCTTACAGGCTACATGAATGGGATCCTAGCTGGCAAGGTGACTGGGAGAGCTTTTGAACATCGTGTGCCACATGTAAGCCCTGGAGAGGACCATCTCAAGCTCGTGGTGTGCCCAGGTCCTTGTAGGAAGGTGCTGAAGGAACATCACCATTTCTTGGAAATCCAATTTCTGCAGCTTGTCTGACCACTGAGGGAGGGAAGAAACGAAAACACATTAACATCTTTCATGTATATCTTCTAAGGCCAAATATATGTAGTCACATTTTCTTGAGCCGTGTGAAATCTTAAGTATAAATACTGTGCAGGTATTAGCAGACTTAGAACAGGATATGCACAAAATTAATAAACCAGAAGCAGCGCTTTAACTTACAGTTAACAAAAAGCTAGCCGATATATACACAAGAAAATCTGGTAGATAATCTCCTTCAGCAAGATATGTATCCCACAGACGCGTGACGAGATGAAAAGGTATCTACAAGAATATAAGACAGGTTGGCCAAAAAAAAAATCATGTGTATATTGAAATATTAAATCAAGTGTTATAACCTCCCGTATCAGAAGGCAGTTGAACCAACGGAAGGCAAATTGAAGAAACTCTAGGCCTTGTTCTTCAATGTGCTTGGATACAGGTTCTGCATACAGCCCAAAAATATGGTGTTAAAAATAAGTGTTCCCAGTATATGGAAGAACGAACTCTACTAACAACTAGGAATTGCAAACTGATGCTTCTACAAGTAAGTGTATCTATCTCCATAGAAGGATCCTATAAATCCTTAATATTCTGCCATTTCACTACAACTATATTATTTTGGAAGGGCCATTAGATATGAGAGCGAAGAAGTAAAACCTGAAGTAGCAACACATAAGCATCAGCGGAACATTACCATCTATACGACGAACTAGCTCCTTCAATCTAAAAACTAGGCGTTGTATTCCTGGTTGTGCGAATGTGTAATGATCCTGCATGCCATCAAGAAACTTCGAGAGACACCAATAGCAGTCTGCTTCTATGTTAGAAATGTCCTGTGCTGAAAGATTGTCAATGGACCATGTGTCCATGTTGCCCTCTAGGTGCTCTGATAAGAACACAACCAAGAATGGTGTGACAAGGTCATTAATTCCTTGAACGTAGCCACTTGCTGGATGACGAATGGCCCTGAAATTGACACATTCAAAGAACAGTGAAGAAAAACAAATGAACAGAACATGGTCATTTTAAATATGAATAACATAGCCAAAAGGCCATAGTAAAAGTCATGTCTACATCAACAGAACATGTCTGCATGTGGATGGGAATTTTGCCTAAGGATTAAAGAACCCAATTACTGCCAACACAAGAAAGCAGGCTTCGAATTAAGAAATGTATCAAAATATAGAGAAAATGTATACTAAATACATGTGATTTAGTAGCATAAGGACCAAAGATATGAAAGCACAAGACAAATAGAGAAGCATGTCTGCGAGAAAGAGAATTCATTTTGAGGAATAAAAAGATCATGCTAGTGCACTAAGGAAAGCATTCAGGATTGAGACTCATATATTAAGATCTCAAGATAAAGAAGACTCGTCTAAGCCAAACTAACTAAATGAATTAATACAACAGCTTGTTCAGAAACAACCCATCGAATTAATCAAGCTTTCACACAAGATACATAAAATTGCAACGCATAAAGATGACTTTCACAAATGTAGCAATTCCACGCTGACAATAAGCATAGAATCAGCACGGAGGAGAATAATGCATCAAAATGGGAAAGAGGCATATAATTCAGCTGATGATCCCCACAAAAACAAGCCAGCGTTCACAACTTACCATGTATATAAAATACGCTCTAGAGATTTTTGAATTTGTGCATTCTGGAAAAAGGTAACATCAGGTACAGTTCTTGGGCAATCAACTGCAATCTACAGGCCAACAGGTGACGATAAGATGATTGATTTCAAGAAAATAGGGTGAGGGAGTTGAATTACAAGCCCAAAAAGTTACCTGCCGGAGCATAGTAATTTCTTCATCTGAGCGTTCACTATCCGGAATATCATAGTATTGAGAAACACATTCTACATACTCAAGTCTTTTCCTTGTTAGAACACCTTCTCGTCTATCTTTATTAGGCGGTGCATATCCCTGTAGCCAGCTATATTAAATTCAAAAACTGATACAGCATATCCAAAAGAGGTTATGCGATCTGTAAACTCAGCATGCCTACTCACCAATAAAAGCCTCCATATATTAGGTCGCATGTATGGGGGTACACCACTCCAAGATAATTCACGAAGTTTGTCTACATAAAGGAGGATAGGCAGCATATGTCAACTGAACTCTAGATAATCTAGAAGAATCAAAGGACATTTCTAAATTGACAATTTAATGAGTTTGTGTGTTGGAGGGTTGGGTGTGGGTGGCGTCGCACTGACTGAAAAAAGGACCATATCACAACTTCGTGGTTTATAGATATAATAAAAATCACTAGGGAACAGTCAATACACCGAAAACGCTAGAATCCTTGTATTTGAGATAGCTTTCTAACCATCAGCACAGTAGAATAAACAGAAAATAACTTTTACAACTTTTAATGGTTGCCCTCTTGACCAAATTAGAAGTGACCAACCGTGCTTAATAAGAATATTGATGCAAAACTAATACTCAATTCCACATTATAATCTGCATACCTAGTATGACAGCTGGCCTAGAGAGTTCCGTTGTGAACTTAGCAATCCTTGCAGAATCCGTAGCTCTTGCCCCAGAAACTAGCCCTTGGGCATCTGGTAAAGAATTTGTGCTGCTTGTTGATGGGAGACTTGATTTCTTTGCACCTGCATTGTCAGATGAGTTTCCAGGTGTTTGGCCTTCTCCCTGCACAGTTACAACTCAACCAGTTACAGTACATCTTCTTCACGTGTGGAAACCAATCAAACAGCACGTTACCTCCTGCGAACCTTCATTGCGCTCATCTTCATCATGATCATCCTCAAAGCGTGGAGAATAATCAGGAGGAGAAAGAGGCTCAGACCGTCGGGTTAGCAAAACCTTCCCAGGAAAGCTGCGTCCTTTGAGCATTCTGGCAAAGAGTTTGGACAAAAATAACCAAAGAACATTTGTAAGGTTACAAGCAGATCAGGTACACAATGTCTAGCAATACTGATAACTAATCAAATGGAAACAACAACAATTGCAAGGATCTGCTCAAAAGATGCCTTTTGGTTGGAATAACAAAGCTAAAATTTGAATAACCGTGGTATTTTTATATGCAACCAAGGAAACAGTAAGTAATGCTATAGCCATAAGGCCCTAAAATACATATGAATTGTGTGAGTTTCAAGGATGGTGTGGTTATATTTAGGTTAATTGGCACTAGAAATAGTCATATAGCACTTCTACGATATCATTTCCCAGCAATCAGATCGAAAACCACTCGCGAGGGACGAACACCAGCTTACCCTTGCACATTGCGGAGAGTCTGGTTGAAGCGCCACTCCGTGTTGTTTGGGCTCCCGCCGCCGCCGACTCCTCCACCGCTGCCACTCATCGCTGCCGCTCAGCTGGGCTGGCCGGAATCAGTGTGCTGTCTGACTCGGGCCACAGAGCTCCGACTCAGGCGCAGGAAATCGGACGCCTGAGCTCGTTACACACGCCCCTCACGAAATCCCGCAAAGCATCGCCTCCATGTCCACACCCGATCCAGGGCGTCCGACCAGGCAGAGAGCTTCCCTGCCCCGCGTCGTCGACGAGATCCACGGCGCCCACCCAGGCGCTGCCGCCCGTGCACTGCCCACCTTTTGATCCGGTTGTGAAGCAAGCTGTTCTTTACCGATCCACGGCGCCCACCAGCGCTGTTCTTTACCGATCCGTGTTTTGGAGGAGCAGAAGGATTTGGGATCGATGGGATTTGGAGATGGATTTCTATGCCTTCGCCTTACGTCTCTGTTCGTTCTGTTTAGTGCCTTGTCTGGTGAGCAGATGCACACCGTAACAAACAAAGCGTACTTCTGAGATTACGCTTCCCTTCTTGCAAGGCTTTTTTTCTCGCGCAGTCTCCAACCCGAAGCAAAAGGTACTTTAACCTTATCTGGTCATGTAAATTAAAATATAGGATAAGTTGCTATTAAAATCAGCCTTCGTCAATACCACATTTTACGATGAAACCGCGTCACGCCCTATTCATGTAATATCATGTAATATTCCGCGAGTCTGCATGTATGCACTGGTGGCACATCTAAACTTGTCTGTGGTGAAAATAAAATCGGATGCATAGTATAGGTTTTTTTTGTCACGTAGAGAGCTTAGCGTATGAGATAAATCATTAAAGTACATATTAATTATTTCACGCAATGGATATTCCATATACAAATAAAAATCAATTGTCCAAAGTGGCCATATTTTCAACTTGGTAGTCTTCCACGGTCATATGCTGATAGTAAATCCGTGTAACCCTAAGATTTGGATAGAAGATCAGTTCCATAAATCAGCAAAAAAAAAATCCGGTTCCTTATATAAAAAAAACAATCGAGAAATCAACGAGGACTTGTTTCACAGTTTGAGGTAATAGCAACAAGGCATTATCAGCGACATTTTATCTCAAGCTAGATCATTTGGTTCGTACCTTTTGGCTGTGGGATAATGTGCATAGACGGAGTGAGCAACTTGTACTAATGTTATGTTGGGCTAACAAAAAATTATCAAACAACCCCATTTTAAGCCTCTCTACCCATCTTTGTATATTTTTGCAATCCTTCGTACCCGACATTCACACATCTGAGGACATTTTTATTCGAATTTATCACCCCTCTCCATACATACAAAAGCTTCTTGCAAATTCACTTCACATCGTTCAACTCAATTTACACATGGAGAACAACCATTGGCCACCTAGCACCCAAGCCAAACTCTAAGTACCTGCGGATCAAACAACACCATCAGTTAAATACTCAATCCATTTTACCCTTCTCAGTGATGCACAATGAAAGGTAGTTCAGGATACTTGGAACACGCATGCTAGAGCAAGCAGTGGTGCAGCTAGAATATCTGCAAAAAATTAGTAAGAATTTCTCAAGAATGCAGAGCAAGGGTTTAACAAATTTCAACAAGCTAACCAAGGAATCTGACACCTGTTTCAGCAGTTTGGAAAAGTTAAAAGACCAAATACATCTTCACATTCAAGAAAGAAACTTTAGACAAATTCTAAAGAAGTGAACTACGAGCAGGAACATATCTGGTGGAAACCAACCTCCCGTGCAAACTATGGAAACTTTAATCTCAGCCACACGATGTTGATCCAAAGGTGGCACTTAGGAGAGGTGGGAGGGGTGATTTACAAACTCAGGGGAGGTGGAAGGGGGGATTTGCAAAAGCGCATTTACAAATCACCCCTCCCACCTCCTCTGAGCGCCCCCTTGGATCAACATCATGTGGCTGAGATTAAAGTTTCTATAGTTTGCACGGGAGGTTGGTTTCCACCAGATATGTTCCCATTCTAAAGAAGTGAACTACGAGCAGGAACATTGGAGAAATATTTGATGCATCAAGTTTGCAGATAAGAACACCTGAAAACCGCTGCTATGCTTATCAAATCATATACAATATATGATGTGTGTCACTAGTCGGTTATTGAGCCACCCGAAATGATCAATATCACATGGTCGAACCTCCAGGAAGGGGATTCTATATAGATTCATCTATTTCAAATTCATATTCAACTGTCTCAGTGATACTCGTTACAGGAGGACAACTCCACTACATTTTCTTTCGTTACAACGCGATAAAAAATTATGAAGCATTTTGCGTTCCCAATTACCATGTTGGATCATTTGGAAATATATATAATTACTTAAGTATATTGTTAAGTCTCGATTACTTCCACAAATCACAAGGTAACTTAAAAATCTATAATAAAAACCCGTACAAAGTGTAATGTCTGATGTAATTATGGGCCATTTTTGGGCCACCCATTAATATAATGAAAATCAGGTGGGAGCCTCTCCCCCCGTTGACCAGAAAAAAAAAACCGTACAAAGTGTATTATTTGAAACATTGTACTCATGAAGCACATAGTGCTGAACATGCAACATTAGACTATTTAGGTGATGAGGAATAAGGTTTTATCAGAAAAAAACATTCTTAACAGAGCTCATCCCAGGTGATCTGAACCAGATCGAAATGAAATCCAAATTAATAGATTCTAGCAACCAATGATGGAGGTAAACTGTCCAGAAGAAATCAAATAATCTTACTTTAGGTTTTCTATGGTAAAAACGGAGTTGGTACTTGCAGTAGGAATTTTCAGTAGATGACAAAAATGGAAGAACATTTGATAATGGTCGAGCCCATAGGCCATCATGAATGTAATACTGGAACACAATATCGTTGATATAAAACTACAGAATTAAAGAATAAACTATCGCTATGATTCAAAATGTGTCGACTTGACTACTCATTTGAGCACTTGGGTTGTTAACATTTGTCATGTTCAAAAAGTTAGAGCTAGGCCTAGGCGCCTTCAAGATGTGAAGCATATAGAAATAGGCGGCAACAGTGAACTTTACTTCTACTACTCCTAATAAAGTTTGCCAATCTTCTACTGATTAAAACGATCGAGTATGAATTCAGCATGCAGTATTATGATAAGACCCAAAACGAGATCATCACCGCACACGAAAGAATTATGGCATAAGAAGCAACCAATACGATCTCTGCTGAAGTTGTTAGTCCAATTTCATCCAATTTCATCAATGAAGTATAATAAAACAAAATTTTGGTATTTACCTGCCGGATAAAAGCTTGTGAAATGGAAGATAGAGGGGCCGATGCTGATCCGTCCTTGCAAAAAGTTTATTAAACTGCAATGTCTCAAGCTGAAGCATGAAGAAACCATCCTCTGTCCTTAGAATCATCACATTATCATCTTCAGCATACCCAACTATCAACGGGCGCTTCGTATAAACATCTAAGCTCAGTAAAAGAAGGCTGCTTAGTTCAATAGTATTCCCAAGCACCCATCCAGCAACACCATCACTACTGACATTTCTCTTCCATAGTCGAGCACTGAAACCTGATAGAACAAGGAAGCCGATCCCACCAGCGTCTGTACGTGTAACCAAGAATTGGCACTCACCTCGGCAAAATGCAAGGTTGCTGTAGGAACCCGGTAGTACCTCTATGACAGCAAAGCTTTGCATACGCAAATCAAACTGAAGGATGGCACCTGTCAGGCCCATAAGAAACCAACAAATGTGATTGCCAACCATGGTACTCGAAAGTGAAGCAGGAATGAAGGGACGCATGTTCTTCTCCTCGGGAAATAGGCTCTGCCACGACATTGAGATGGCGTCGCCCCACGAACTGGTCTCCGATGAGTAGATGCAGGCAGACAGCCCTTCCCATCTGGTGTCCACCATGACGACCTGGAAGGGGCTGGAGTGGCAAGCGCCGTGCGTGTGACCTTTGTCGGTGGCGGCGCAGATGATTGCCCCGTTCATTCGATCGCTCAGGGGGTTGACGGCCGGAGGAACAGCCAGGCTGAGCTGGTGACCAGTAACAGGGTCCCATACCAAGAAAGTGTGCCTTTTCTGGTCGACGGCGAGGACGCGGCCGTGACGGCAACCGAGCACGCAGTAGCCGCGAACCTGCAAGGTGAAGCGCGCCTCGGCGATGCGGTCCGGCGGATCCAGCGCAGAGTAAACTCAACGGCGGCGCCGATGTGGTTCTGGAACAAGAACCCGAGGAGGGGAGCTTTCCTGTGGTGGGCACGGAAGCTGCGGAGGAGATAGGGGGCTGAGATGACGCAGCGCCACCGCTTGCAGACGAGCGACGCGCGGGGGAGCGAGGACGGGCTCGGCGGGAGGCGGAGGAGGATCTGGCCCAGGAGGTCGTCGTTGTCCAGCGGGGTCGCCGGCACCGCTGATCTGCGGAGGCGGCTGCGGCGGCGGGTCATCATGCCGAGCTCACTCATGTGAGGTGCGGCGGCGGCTTTTGCCCTTTTGGGAAAGTCTTTGTTCCTTCGAAGAGGCAAATCCTCCATGTTTGTACCGCGTGATTCAATGAGACTAGCAACAAAAGGACGTTATTGCAATATGTTCCGGGACCTTTTTTTTTTCCATCTTGTTCCGGGACTTCATCAAGCAGCCAATGGAACAGCTGATAGAATTGAACTGCACATGATTTCATAACAGTGTCGATGGGGAAGGACATTGTGCTATGTGTTAAATAAATACTTAGTTATCACCAGCAGCCAATGCAAAGAAACAAGATAGGACTTAAAAAGTTAAGGTTGTCTACTAGTCATATTGACCAAATGACCATTTGATATTCTGACATTGTGGGGGCCTAGCCGAGGAGATCCTCTTTCTCGCCTATAATTCACAAATAATAAAGATCAAATCGCAGGAGCCTAATGTTGCTAGCCAAAACAGGTCGGTTTTGGCAGTATATCACGCAGACTACCAATTTCGCACTGCTCATGTGATGACACACCTCTCTCTTTTCTCATCGCAATGGATACCCATCCCATACCTGGGCCAAAACAAGGTCGGTGACGAGCGCCCCACACCGGAAGGATCGTGCTGCCACATTCCACCGCTCTCACGTTTCTGGCATCTCAGGGTGCGTTCGTTTGGGCCGTCTAAAGGCCAAAAGTGCTAAAAACTAGAGGAAGAAGGCACGAACGGGCCTCTAAATTGTAGTGCTAAAGGGCTTTAGAGGCCTGGAAACTTTAGAGGGGGGAGAGGCTCTAAAAGCCTCTAAAGCAGTCGCCTTCCTCGCCACTGCCCCTCCATGCTCCCGTCGTCATCTTATCCACTCGCGCCGCGCCGCATAGCTAGGGTTACGCCGCCGCCGCCGCCGCGTCCGAGCTGGCGTCAAGGCGCCGCCGACGCATCCCCCGCGGCCCTCCCTTTGTACCACGACCGGTGCTGCTCCTCCGCCTCGCTGGGCCGCAGGCGCGCCTAGAGAAGCCGCCAAGCAAAGCGCGCCGTCGCCGCCGGATCTTGCGGCCACCCGCTCCCGTGTCGCCGCCGGCGGAAGGCGTCGAGAGCAGCTCCTCTTCCAACATGGAAGGGTTCGGCGCGGGCGGCTACGGAGGAGACGGTACCCGGGACTTCTTCACCAACCCGGATCCGTATTCCTCTTCGCAGACCATCCTCCCTGACGACGGCAGCCGTGGCCCTCCCTCCTACACCACCCCGTCACGGCTCAACCTCGACCGCCTCGACCTCAACGACGAAGGCTTACCCCACGGTGCTACATACCAAGGGTTCCTGCAAGGCGCCGGTGAATTCGGGTCCCCATCTCGATTTGGCTCAATTCCTCCGCAGTCGTCGCGCGCTGGCGCTGGCCGTGGTGGTGGTGGTGGTGGTGGTTGGGGTGCTGGTGGTAGTGGTTCTGCTACTGGTTGGGGTGGTGGTGTTGACGGTGGAGGTAGTGGTCTTGGTGGTGATGGACGTGCTGGTGGTGCCCGTGTCCGTGGCCGTGGTGGCGCCGGTCGACGTGATGTCGTCGGCCCCAGGCGCCGAGCACGGCAATCCGGTACTTCAGGAGCTTGGACCGATGCCGCGGCGGCCGGATCTAGCAGACGGTCACGCGGCAAAGCTCCAGCCGTTCAAGTCGACAGTGCTGAAGAGAACGACGGAGGGATGCCTTGGACTGAGCAGGTATCATTGTTACATGTCATTTGTTCCCCAGTATAAATGTTAGATGTCATAAATTTTTGTTCGTTGATTCCTGCGTGGATTGCAAAATGTAGCAAACTGATAGGCCTCAATGGACCGTGTCCGACAATAATCACAAACTCCTAGAAATCATTTTGGAGGAAAAGGAAAGTGGTAACTACGTCAATGGAACGATGTGCCATAGGGGATATCCTATTGTTTGCAAAAAATTTTATGTCAGGACAGGATTGAAGCACGGCATAGGTCAGATCCGCAATAGGATATCCCAATTGAAATCCATGTACAGCTTCATCAAGGACATACGCAGCAAGACCGGTATGGGTAGGCGACCAGATGGCTGGCCTGCTGCAACGCCAGCTTGGTGGAGTAACACGCTAGCAGTAAGTTGCTAAAAAATAAAAGTTTGTCAAAGTACCCATACTGACTTGTTAACTTGAAACAAAATTATAATCGTCATTGCATTGTATCATTGACAGGGAGCACCTGCAGAGTTTAAGAAGTTGCAGGAAGGACCTCCATCTTATGTAGAGCTGCTGTTTGATGCCTTCCATGGTATTGCTGTTGATGGATCAAGTAGATATCTTCCTGGTCAAGAGGACAACGAAGAAGAGGATGAAGACTACGAAGAAGATGAAGATGTAGAACCCACTGAACATGAATCCAGCCCTGTCACCTCAGGTAGCCGTAAGAGGGGCAGCAGTACTAGCACGACTGGAGCAAGCCCGGCAAAGAGGAGGCAGAGCCCTATTGTTTCCACATTCAACAAAATACTTATGCAGAACCAGCAGTCTACTGCCAAAAAATTGGAATTCATGGAAAAGCAAGCTGCTGCACAAGCTGCAGCACAAGCACAAGCTGCAGCACGTGCACAAGCAGCAGAAGAAAAGAAGGCATCCGAAATGGAAACTATGTTGCAGTTCGCAGCTGAAGACGGCATTGAAGAAGGCAGTGATGAATATGTTGCCTTAGCATTGATTTGCAAGGACTTTGAGATGAAGAAGATGTACTTTGGCTGCAAGACCTCTCAAGGCCGCCTGAGATTTATCCGACAATTCTTGAAGCTGAAGCAATTTGATAAGAATTAATTTGTAACAATTGTAGTTTAGTAATGTAGACCTTTATATTCATGTTTGAACCTTTGTTTGTTGAGTGGTGTGTAATAATTTTCGGAATTGTTTATCAGTTATGATGTTTAATTTGTTTCCGTAATCCGGGTTTATAGGGTTGCATTTCATCAAATATGTTGTACTGCCTACTTCTGATGTTGAGTTCAAATATTTTGTTAAAGTATCATGCTGACATCCTACTTATGTTGCAGGCAGAGGAGCAGGGGGGGTTGCAGGCAGAGGAGCAGGGTCTGTTGCAGGCTGCTAATTGGGGATGCTATGCAGATGTGAATGGATATGCTGGACGAAGACGACGAAGAATTCAATCAACAGGTCCCTGTCCTCCTATACGGTATGTGGCATCACATGCAACACTATGAAAAAACCTACAGAGTTAGGAGCCAGGATAGTGGACTTGCAAAAGTGATGACGTTTCTTTCGGATGAAGCACAGTCTAAGATAATGTTTAGAATGGGTCCAGACATGTTTCATCATCTGCATAATGTACTTGTTGAGTCATATGGTCTTAAGTCCAGCAGCAAGACTAGTAGTATTGAGGCATTAGGCATATTTCTTTGGATGGTTGCAGCACCTCAGCCATTTAGACAAGCTATGACCATATTTGGGAGATCACTAGATACCATCCACAGAAATTTTTCAAAGGTTTTGAACTGCGTTGTGAAGCTAGCAGCAGATATAATTAAGCCGATTGACCCAGAATTCAGAAACATACACCCTCGGCTACAAGAGTCTAGGTTCAAGGGACTGTTCAACAATGCATAGGTGCACTTGATGGTACACATATAGACGTAACAGTTCCAAACAACAAGGTTGTTCAGTACCTAAACCGGAAGGGTCGGACATCACAAAATGTACTGGCCGTAGTGGACTTTGACTTGAGATTCACCTTTGTACTTGCTGGTTGGCCTGGATCAGTTCATGACATGAGAGTTTTCAAAGATGCCATGGAACATTATTGGGACAAATTTCCTCATCCACCGCCGGGTAGGGAAATCTTAGAAATACTTAGTGCTAAGGAGATGGTTACATATCGATATCTGGCTAACAATTTGAATGTTCTTCGTGATGCAGGGAGGTACTATCTCGTGGACTCAGGCTACCTAAACAGACCGGGGTATTTGGCACCATACAAGGGAACAAAGTACCATCTGCAGGAGTTTAGGCTTGGAACAATGCCTAGAGGTATGAAAGAGACATTCAACTATTCACATTCATCACTTAGGAATGCAGTAGAGAGGGCATTTGGAGTTTTGAAGCAGAGGTGGAGGATGCTGAGAGGCATTCCAAGTTACCCTCTTCAAAAACAGAGCAAAATTATTGCCGCATGCATGGCACTCCACAACTTCCTAAGAGAGAATGGTTATAATGATGATGAGTTGGACAATGATGAAGAAGAGGAGTATTCAGGGGGACATACAAGCGTCCAACCTTATGCTTATGATGAAGAAGAAGGGGGTGCTGCTGCTGGGGACGACGACATGAATACATTCCGTGATCAGCTTGCACATGCTCTCTACAATTCGTAGTAAGTTGTTCGATGTATTGGTCATGCCTTGTCTTGTGAATGTCCTTAGCTTGCGCTTCTATTTGCGAACCAATGGTAATTATCAGTTGTCAAGGTTTGATGGATTGTGGTTGCTGTCGAACAATATTTGTCGAATGATATATGTTATTGTATGTGTGACGGGACTGTTATGCTGTGCAGCTGTGTGCATTTGTCATGGTTTCTATTTGCATTATATGTCTTGCATGGGAAGAGGGGCATATATGTCATTTTGTGCACATTATTAACATTTTAGAGGGCTCAAACGAACACCCCTCTAAACTTTAGAGGGTTTAAAACTTTAGAGGGTTTAAACTTTAGAGGGACATTTAGCACCCCTCCAAAGAAAACGAACGCACCCTCAGACGACAAGTCAAGCAATCGAAGCCGCATGCCCGGCGACAGCTTGGGCGTTGGCACGTTATTTTCTCGGCTTGCAAACCGCGTGAGTCTGAACACGGCAGACTTGAGCACGGCAGACTTGAGCTGGCGTGCCTTGGCTAGCCGGTGCCGGTGGTGCTTTACTTGGGCAGGCAGAGAAGACGGGGTCACGTTCATGCTGCTATCTCCTGTTGACAGATCCAGGCAGATCAAAGTGGCACATGGAGTGTCAAGCCCCGAGAAGGTTCTCACGACTGGCTAGGATCAAGGTTTTGACTTCTGGATATGCTGAAGACGAGGCTTTCTTGGAACGCATCAAATCCATCGATGCAGTCAGAGCTCGATCTAGAACGGAAAAAAGAACATCTGGAAACATGTCAACGTAATATCGTGATTTTGATGTTGTTTGGTCAAATAACATGGTTTCCAACACCAATACTACGATCTTCTGAGGCGAAAAATGACAAGTTCAACCAAGTTTGAATCACAACTCTGTTCCAGAAAGTAGTCCTAATCACAGCTACTTATCCGCTTAAATTTCCAAAG
Organism: Eragrostis nindensis; assembly: GCA_012490785.1. Taxonomy (NCBI): domain Eukaryota; kingdom Viridiplantae; phylum Streptophyta; class Magnoliopsida; order Poales; family Poaceae; genus Eragrostis; species Eragrostis nindensis. The sequence goes on from JAAXCT010000202.1 coordinate 695,278, forward strand.
ATTAAACAATGCTTGCACTCAACCACGTGATCGATCTGATTGGTTGCTTCTGTAAGTTGAAAACTGCTTCCAAGACAGCGATCGCTTCGAAAGGGGGTACTAGATCGGATCAGAGTGCCACCATCCAGTTGGATCGAGAATCAGCACGCCATGTCACCTTTCACTTTCTTCCATGACACCTAACAGTAATCAACAAACCGTCCAAGTACTCTAGCAGCCTTCACACTTGACAGATGTCCACGAGTCAAACTGATCCAGTAATCGACGACGTTAACACTTAACATATCGTTAGCACACGCAGCTAGTACATGGTCCAATGACGCAAGTAAAACGTGAACAGTTAAGCGCTGAGACTACTCCTACTTCCTTGCAAGCATACCACCAACCAAAAGCGAAGATACCTACGAAACACACTTCACCTCACCGCTTGCGTGTACGGTGACGAAAAAACAACTTGCAAGTGGCCAGCACATGCGGCAACCTCATCACGAGCGAAACGGCTCTATATAAAGCAAGCAATCAGCGATGAAGCCAAGACTAACACACCAGCCTGATAACTCACATCGTCTCAACGCGCATTCATCATACACGCATCTCCCTCGTCAAGTGCCAGCAACAACCTCGCCTCTCGCCGCCGGTCGGTCGTAGCCATGGACGCCGCCTTCCTCTCGCTCTCGCCGGAGCTCCGCGACGCCCTCGCCAAGGTCGCCGTGTTCGTGCTCGTCCAGGCGCTGGTCTACCTGATCCTCCGCAGCTCGTCCAACGTCTTCTCCAAGGACAGCAAGCTCAGGTCCCTCAGCTTCCGGCCGATGCGGTCCATGAGCGTGAGGCGCGTGCTGGCGCCGCTCTCCGACGTCCCCGTCGGCACCGACGAGCCCTCGACTTCGCCGTCGCTGTCATCCACGGCGTCGCGCCGCAGGGCGAGCCATGAGGATTGAAGTGGTGCTTCTAGCCAGCTGGCTAGGTAGTTTGGTCATTCTGAACTGCCGTTGATTTGTTATAGTTGATGCATGTACATGGTATTTGAGTTCTGAGTAGCAAGTATACTGGATTAGTTGAAACCTGTAAGCATGTAAGATATATTGAATCGGAAGACTGGATTGTTTGGTTCTTTACAGCTCGATTTGCTCTTCTTCTTGTAAATATGTTTACTGAAACTTTTGTTCCATCTATAATTTTGTTTGTTCTGATCATAATACCGTTACCTATTTGAGGTATTCATGTGCAACACTCTTAGCAAACTCTGCTGTGATAAGGAGCTGAAATATAGCTTTATTGATTGGATTATACAACTTAATATCTGAAGAGATCCTGTGACATCTCTATTTACATTTTTATACTACAATATCAACTGCACGACTTGGGTATTCAGTCACTTGTTCTTCTGGATCATTTCTCTAACCTCATCCATCACAAGCCATGCTTTGTGGCCTCCTATTACTTCTGCTACCCATTCTCCATCCTTCCATAACTGGATATGAATGCGTACTCCGGGATCAAACTCAATCTAATTCCAAAAAATATAAGATGGAAAATTGGACTGTGGAAATGAGGTTTTACCTGAATAGTGGGCATTTTCTGAAGGTAGAAGCACAGTCACATGGACATGACAGTACAGGAAAAGGAAGATAAATGAATCAGATAATTCCAGAGCAATACAAATCACTCAGTACACAGGCAAATAATCCAGAATCAGGTGACTTACAGTTATGTTTCCTCTTTTTACCACGGCTTGTGGAACTTTATTCACGTCAACAAAGTAAAACCTGACTCTGCATCAGAAATGTAATGCATGACTTAACCCAACAAATCAAAGATAAGGTCTCAACACAATTCATGATCTGAAAAGCATATCACTAAAACTTGGGTTCGGTTGGCCGGATATCAGATCGATATGATGAAAACTTGGAATTGTGCCGATCTAACATCATACTGAGGTGAATTACACCAACCCTGGATATTCCCCTGCTATCTTCTCCAGTCTGGGCTTCAGGTAAATGCATTTCCGACACCAATTAGCCATCCTGGCAAGAATAGACTAAATAAATCAACACTAATTGTGATTTAAGATTAGCATTTCGATAACAGAAAGCATCTCAACTCTTGCATCATATGGCTATCATATCGGCATCTTCCCTGAATTATTGCCCACACACCACCAGGCATGTCCATTCCGTGGAGCAGAAAATTGAGTGTAAAGTAGTATGGTACCAGACTAGTACCAGTCGATGATGATGGGCTGCTTGTTCTCGACGGACCACCGGAGCGCCTCGTCGAGCTTCTCCATGGAGTCGATCTCCTCCATGGCCACCGGGTTGGAGACGTCCCAGAAGTACGCGTCGGCCCTGACCCGCTCACACCTCCTCCTGTGCCCCTTCCCGCGCCACATCCACAGCAGGCCCCTCCCGGCCGCCGCGCCGATGACGGTCGAGCAAGTGGCCGAGGAGTGCGGGTGCGCCGACGCCGCAGCGGCGGCCTCCCGCACGCAGAGCGCCCGCGGGCTCGGCGCGAGAAGCGCCATTGGTTTCGGATGCCGCTCGCGACTGTGATCGATCAGAGAGGACGCGGTGGCGTTCGGGTGGATGACGGAAGCAGAGGAGAGGGCGGGGTATATGCGTCGAATCGAACAGTAGCGACTGCGGAAGGGGGGAGTGGAACTGTGGAAGCTTATCCGGGCGCTGGGAAGACGGATGGGGTCAAAAGCGCCGGCGGCTGGGTCCATGGCCCACCGAATCGTGAAATATCTCCAGATCTTTTGCTTCCGGATCGGGCCGCGTTACTGCCTGAAAAAAAAAAGTTATGCATGGGCCTGGTGCGCCCTCCAGTGTTTCAAGTATGGGCCTCACCTATCCTAGATAAGCCTTCCGGTCCAATTTCCTCACTCTCAAGGCCCAGTCGAAGAAATCCGCGAATCACGACGGAAACAGAAATATCGTGGCTCCAGCCTCCAGGGAGTGACGGCGAAACCGGGGCCGTTCCGTGGTACGGGCAGCCTGGCGCCATGGTACTCCACTTCCGAAGCGGCACGGCCGGCAGCAGCAGGTCGACAGGACGTCAGAATCGGCCGCCGCCTTTTCGTCAGGTTCCACGTCAACAGTCACGACGGTGCCGTCCCTCGTACCTCCGGAGTCCGGTGATAGGCAAGAATTAAATTGCCTGACCAAGCGCATGCATGCGATCGAACTCGGCGTCGGTACAGGGAGAGAAATTTGGCAATAATTTCTAGTGCGGGGTTGGGCTTGACAGGACCATCCCCGAATCCTGGCACTTCGTTCACATCAGACGGTCAGACCTCATGCTCGCCCGTCCCAAACTCTCACGGCGCACGGCTTTGCGGCAGCGTCGGTGCCCGGGTGTGCCGCTGCCCTTCATGATATCCCGCTTTTGAGCCGTTCTCGTGCATGTGCCCGGAAGGCGATCGTTTTGGCCTTTTCACCGCGGCAGTGCCGAGTACGAGCTCATGTCCTTCGCTTTTGCGGTCCCCGCGCGCTAACAACAAAAGCTAGCTATCCAAAGTGCTTTCGACACCCTTGCTTAAGGCGCACTCCATGGATCTTTCGATCGAGTATTCACAACTTTGGTGTCTTGTCCTAGCTTTGGAAAAAAACAAACGCACTTGTATCAGATCAGATGCCGAAGCTTTTAGATCAGTAGTACTGCATTTATCCAAGTTTGTAGATGCAGATGGTGCATGGTATTCGCTTTCAAGATCCTCGCTCGATGAATAGTAGTACACAGCGGCGCTTGGCCGGGCCCCATTATTTGCCATATTTTGCGTTTCGATATCAAAGCCTAACATAGGAGTAGTTCCTTTCAGCTGGATTCTCCAGATAAGCCAGGCCGCGTAGTGATCGACCACCACCCTGTAGCTAGTGGACCTTTCTGCATGTGGCTTCGTGGCAAACATGATAAGTCAAAAGAAGCCGGGAACACCAGAGGGGTTTACCAAAGCAACAACGAGCGAGGGGGCTGCAGGGAGCGTGGATATCGACACGTCACGACGGAATCCTCTGATCAACCAACAATTTAAGTGAAATGAGACCTAACCCCTTTTTGATAGAGTATGTTGGTTCAAGCAAGCACACATTTCCTGCACTTCAACAGTCCAAATCTGTTCGGCTCAGCTTCACTATTTGGCAACCCGGCCGCTCACCCTTTTTGCCGGAATCTTTTCAATTATTTCTGTTAGTATTTTACACCGATGAGTAGTGGTGCCTTATCTGGATTAATAAATGATGAAGTTGGCATCTGATCACCGATCGTCTTAGGCTGTTTCCCGGCCAGCTTCGTTACACAAACTCACACTTGCATGCAGGGGACAGGAGAGAACTGTAATGCAGTGACGATGCTTTGTATTCAGAGTTAGGCAGTAATGCAGAGCTGCATCCTTGAATCAAAATTTGCAACCTGTTGGATCTTTTTATCTGTGGGGATGGTCCAACTGCATAGAAATGGCTAATCTCGTACTCTAAGCCTATGGGAAGTAGGAGAACAGAGTTATGCAGAGTAATCAGTGAGTAGATGTGATGTGATCAGTTCACATCAGCCTCTTGGAGCCTCGCCTAAATTTAACCGGCGCACTTAACGTGATCTGATGCATGATACTAGTGGAGTAGTACAAAGTTTCTGCATTAGGGTGTGTTCGTTTCCCTGTGCTAAATTTTAGAGGGTTTTTTCAACGAATATTGTGATTACAAATAAAGTTTAATTACGAAACTAATTTCAGGACTCCGTTCGAATTTGCGAGACGAATCTAATGAGGGTAATTAAGGCGTCATTAGACGATGGTTACTGTAGCATCACTGTAGCAAAACAGCGATTAATTAGGCTCATTAGATTCGTCTCGCGATTTAGAGGGAGGGCCGTGACATAGGTTTTGTCATTAAATTAATAAAATATTTTTAAATAGCAAGATTCTCTTTGATGTGACGGGTGCTAAAATTTATAGGGGGGTTGCCGAACAAACCCTTATCATAGGGAAACTTTTACCGCCAATAAAAAGTGCAGGACCACCCTGAACGGCAGGTGTCGGACGGCGATACCCAGAGTCCCAGACGACCAGGCGTACGGATCAGGGAGGCAGGGGCGCACTGCATGTACGGACAACGGTAGAGTGCAGTGCAGAGGAGCGCGGGATTGTGACGTGTGCGGGGTGCCAATAAGTCAAAGGGCACTTCCATATTTGCACAAGCAGCCCAGCTAATCGTTTTTGTTTGTAGAGCAAGAACTTGAATTTCGAAAAGTGACACGTCAATGAGCTTCTAATGTTTCGTTTTATGGTGGGTTTGAGAGGCCATTCTCAATGAGCTCAATATTTATTAACTTTTTTTTTTGCGAAGGAAAGGCGGGAGCTTTATTGATTAAGTGACACCATTACAGCTTGAGAGTTCACCTCCCTCAGCACTAATCAACGATGACACACACTCAGGATAACCAACAAAGGATACCCTACTACTACTAGACTTGATTGCCCATTGGGCAAGTTCATGGGCAACCTTATTTTGCTCCCGCTTGATCTTGCATATGCGAAAACCCCGGAACTGCAGCATCTCTGACTGAATATCCATGATGATAGGAGAAACGATAGACCTGTCCTGCCCTTTCATGTTAATTTTCTCCACCACCGTCGAGCAGTCCGCCTGCAGCACATAGGTAGCCTCCTGCCATCGCGTCGCCAGACGAATACCCTCTAAGCATGCGAGCGCTTCTGCCTCCTCAGCATCACGGCAATGGAACAATAGGCGCCAGGCCGTAAGCAAAGCCTTACCATCATGGTCACGAATGATTACGCCGATCGCCGCCCTACCTGTCTGACCATGAAAAGCACCATCAACATTCACCTTCAGTGTTCCATTCGCTGGGCGCATCCAGGACAACACCTCCCGGTTTGCCCGCCGTCCTGCGATGCTTCCAGGCTCTGGTAGGTATTGCTTCCCTTTCCCTTCCGGTTGCTGCTCCTGTTGTTGGATCAGGACCAGGCTCGCCATGTAGCTGGTCAGAAAAATCACTGATCCTTCTATCGACAGTACTTCACCAGCCTTTAGCACCCCGTTGCGAACGTTCCAAACCCTCAACAGCACCATGCAAAAGTTAGCCAACACCTCAGCCGGGTATCTGTACAATAGAACCAACAACCATTCCGGGCCAGAGTATCGGAGATCTTCCTCTTCCGGTAGTTCCCAATGCGACGACATGGCTTCTCGCAGATCAGCAGCATGCTGACATTTGATCAGTGCATGGTGACAGTCCTCCGCCTCCAGGCCACACATCTCACACACATTCTGAGAATCAATGTGTCTATAACACTTATTCGCCCTGGTAGGGATGCCGTTGTTAATCACCTTCCACACAAACATTCTTACTTTGGCCGGGACCTTCACTTTCCAAAGAATATCCCAAGCTTTCCTATCTCCACTGGTCGATGTGCTGCTGCCTACCATCTCAACGGGGTGGTGTATATTCATTGCCAAGCGATAGGCACTTTTAACAGAGAACACACCTGTTTTCTCATAACCCCAAGCCACCACATCAGGCGAGGCCGTCATCGACAACTTAATGCGGAGAATATCATTGGCGTCCCATGGGTAGAAAAATCTCCTGATGGCAGCTTCGTCCCAGCACCTAGCATCAGCGTCAATTAATTGGCTCACACGCCAAAGGCGACATGGGCGCAAGCATCCAGCTGGTTTCAGATCCTGCGCATTAGGAATCCAATTGTCGCGCCAAATGCGAATAGAACTCCCATCACCAACACGGTACAAAGTTCCTTTCTTCAGCAGCTCCAGACCATACTCAACAGCCCGCCACGTCGGGGATGCCTCACGAGCAGTCACCGTGTCCAACAAGTTACCTTGGGGGAAGTATTTCGCCTTGAGGACCCGGGCACATAAGCTGTCAGGATTAGCAACAATTCTCCATGCCTGATGGGCCAGCAATGCTTGGTTGAATAGGCGTAAATCTTTAAAACCCAAACCACCTTTTCCTTTTGGTTGAATCATCGTATCCCAAGTGATCCATTGCACTTTCCTCCGGCCCTTCTCTGATCCCCAAAAGAATGCTCTCACTTGCTTCATCAAGTCATCACATAATGTGAGTGGCAATTTGAAGACACTCATTATGTAGGTAGGCAATGCTTGGGCAACAGATTTAATCAGTATTTCCTTCGCAGCTCCGGACAACTCCTTCTCGCGCCATGCAACCATGCGCTTTAGAAATCGTTCTTCAACAGGTTGAAACACACCCTTGCTCATCCTGCCGTGTGGAGTTGGCAAGCCAAGGTACTTTGCTTCAAAGTCCACCCTTGACACTCCTAGAATCGTGCGCACATCCTGCACCAAGGATTCGTCTCTTTCTGCATTCACTAGCAGGGAGCACTTGTTGGGGCTCAACTGCTGTCCCGTGCACCTCTCAAAGGTATTAATCACTTCCTTGACTGCTTGTGCCTGTTGAGCATCGGCCTTAAAGAACAAGAAGCTATCGTCGGCAAATAACAGATGGGAGATACTCGGCGCGCGGCGACAAACTTTCAGCCCTTCCAGTCGACCATTCTGCTCATAATGCTTCAACAGAACTGACAAACCATCAGCTACCAAAAGAAATAAATAAGGCGATAACGGATCACCTTGGCGCAAACCTCTAGATGGGGTGAAAGGCTCCATTGGAGCCCCGTTGAAGCGAACAGAATATCGGACAGTGGATACACATGATATGATCCATGAAACCCACTGCGTCTGAAAGCCCAGCTTCATCATCAACTCTTTCAAAAAACCCCAATCTACTCGGTCGTAAGCCTTGGACAAATCCAATTTATACGCACAAAAATCAGCTCTACCTCCTTCTCCCTTCTGAATGGCATGAATACATTCAAATGCTATTAAAGCATTATCTGTAATGCGTCTTCCCGGCACGAACGCACTCTGCTCCGGCGAAATAAGGTCCTCAAGCAGTGGTCTCAGCCTGTTAACAAGACATTTAGAAATCACCTTATATATCACGTTGCACAGACTGATGGGACGAAAATCCTTGAGCTCCTCCGGATTCTTGCCTTTCGGAATAAGAACTATGGCAGTGTCATTAATCCCATCGGGCAATATGCCTTCAGCAAAAAATTTCTTTACCGCCGCTATTACATCATCCTTAACAATCAGCCAGTGCCTCTGAAAAAACCTGGCCGGAAACCCATCAGGCCCAGGCGCCTTAAGCGGACCCATCTGGAAAAGAGCATCTGCAATTTCCTGATCAGAAAATTCTTTACATAAAACCTCATTCATCTCGGCAGAGATCTTGGGCCCAATTAACTGCAACAATTCTGCATAGTTAAGGTCAGGGTCAGCTTGATAAAGAGACTTGAAAAAATCTGTAGCCATACGCTTCATCTCTTTGGGATCATCACACCAAGTCCCATCCGGCGCCTTCAGCTTGCGCACTTTGTTTTTCCTCGCGCGCCAAACTGACTGCTTATGAAAATAGTTAGTGTTCCGATCACCTTCACGCAGCCAGTTGATACGCGATCTTTGAAGCCACATCATTTCTTCTCGATAGAGCAGCTCATCCATTCTATCAGTTATAGCACGAATGTCCGCCCGAGAATGTCCCGGGTCAGCCTTTGTATCCTCTAATTGCCCCCGCAGCTCCTCGAGTTCACGCGTGACGGAGCCAAAATTCTCCTTGCTCCACGATCGCAGCGCACGTTGCACGGCTAGCAGCGCTGACTGGATACCACCCAAGCATTCTCTATCAGCCGTAGAGCACCAAGCTTTCTTAATCTCACAAGTTAAGGACTCCAAACGTTCCCACATAATTTCGTAGCGGAATATCCGAGTCTTGTGGCGTTCCCAGCTTTCCTTCTTGATTTCTAGCAACAATGGGCAATGGTCTGACCGTGACGAGACCAGATGATGTAGCTTTGCATCCCCATATATATCTCTCCAATTGGAATCAGCGACAGCCCGATCGAGCCGCACTTTCACATTGGCCGTACCGTCCCTGCCATTATCATACGTGAAGGGCAGGCCCTCAAAACCGACATCCACCAGCTCACAATCAGATAGGGCTTCTCTAAAATTTTGCATTTGCCACTCTGGCCTCGGACAAGAAGAGAAGTGCTCAAAACCCCACATAGCTTCATTGAAATCACCAATCACCACCCACGGCTTATCAGATTCACTTTTCAGTCTACGCATAATTTCCCACATTAGATGGCGGTTCTCTGTCCGTGGCTCCCCATACACAAAGGTAGCTCAGAACCAAGAATTTGTCGAATCATCTTTGACCAGCACATCAATAAATCTTTTGTTCTTCTCGATCACCTGGACACTTAACAATTCATGCCAAAACAATGCAAGGCCGCCACCTTGTCCAGCACTATCCACCGTAGTACAATTTCTCAGTCCTAGTTGTGACATCCCGGCCCAGCCCAGAATGAATTCGGCCCAATAGAGGCCCATGCAGCTGAGTGTGGAGGTGGTACTGTAGCGTGGCTACTGTTCACGCGAAACACTGTAGCCTGCTGGTTTAGTCCCATATCGCTAAGTGAGCTGGAGCATGACCTGCTTAAAAGCCCAGTCCGAAAATACAGTAATAATCGGGTTAACTCTTTTACGCGAAGCGAGGACGAAAGCGTAAGAATTATTACTGTGAGGTGGGACCGCTCGATGTGCGAGCTGGTCTGGAGCCATATTTTGGGCCTGGGGTGTTACAGATGGTATTCAGAGCCGACTCTCGTGGTTTCACGGTGCGTACGGGTACGGTCGTCATATGGCGCAGGGACGCAGGTGCGGTACGCATGGCGCGTGTGCCCGACGTGACTGGGACACGGCATGGTACGTACGCTGCTAACTGGACGTACGGGACGTATGCCAGTACTGGACGTATGGACGTGGCCAAGAGAGGCGATCCTGTACATCTGTCCCTTCGGGGTAAACTGGTCCGCTGCTCGACGAGGATGTCGAGTTCTAAGGGGGGAGGATTGTGACATCCCGGCCCAGCCCAGAATGAATTCGGCCCAATAGAGGCCCATGCAGCTGAGTGTGGAGGTGGTACTGTAGCGCGGCTACTGTTCACGCGAAACACTGTAGCCTGCTGGTTTAGTCCCATATCGCTAAGTGAGCTGGAGCATGACCTGCTTAAAAGCCCAGTCCGAAAATACAGTAATAATTGGGTTAACCCTTTTACGCGAAGCGAGGACGAAAGCGTAAGAGTTATTACTGTGAGATGGGACCGCTCGATGTGCGAGCTGGTCTGGAGCCATATTTTGGGCCTGGGGTGTTACACTAGTCGCCATTTAAGTTTGGCCACCCTTGCACCTGACCTTCGTGTCTCACAAAGAAATACCATCATCGGGCTTTTTGCTCTAACCAGAGCGACAAGCTCTTGAACTGTCCGGGCGAGCCCTAACCCCCGGCAGTTCCAGCTCAAAGCATTCATTGCTCCTGACGGGCCTCACCTTGAGGTCCCGTCAGGGGTGTAGGAGCAGCTGGATTAGTTGCAGCCTTGATTTTCTTGGCAGGCAACTCATCCGCACTACTTGCCGGTTCAGTCTTGGTCGGAGTAACATTTGCCATAACATTCAACCCTTCTTTCACTAAGGATTCGATTGACTGTTGTACACTTGCGCTAGGCTGTATTTTCCCCTTCTTGATCTACTTAATATCACGCCCTCCACTTGCAACCTTCAGAGCGAGCTTCTTTTCAAGCATACTGCTGTTCCCAGTATCTCTTCTAGCAGCAAATCGGTCAGAAGCACTGGGCTTTATTATATTCAGTGGAGCAGCAGTTCTACCATCTGATGTGGCCTCATCACTAGTCATATTTCCCAAAGAAACAAAGTCCCTGCTACCAATTCCTTTCGACCTCGTATTGATCTCCAGCTACTGACCCTGGACAAAAATCCTCTCAAACCCGCTAGCAAGTTCTGAAGCAACCTCTACCGGTACAGTCCCATCTTTATCCTTCATCTCAGCATCAGCAGGTTCATCATGGTTAGCACCAGATACTCCCTCTCGTCCTTGTACACTGCTCCTCGACTGCGAGCTAGTCTGGCGTGGTGCCGTACCCATATTCTCCACACGAACTTTCTGGTCACCCACATAATTCAAAGCTCGGACAACCTTGGGCGCCACCGGCTTCACCGGGACTTCTCGCATGCGCCTCGGCGGTGATGCTCGCAGCTCCTCTCCAAACCGAACTCCAGAATCATCATCCCCATCAGGACAACTGCCCTTAGCATGACCAATGCGCCCACATATGAAGCAAAAATGCGGCACATTTTCATATCTCACCTTAATGGCCATCTCGCCTCGCCCCTTCACCCGAACAATCGTTTCTGGCACCAGCACCTTCCCTAATGGGAAAACCACACGAAGCCGCAGATAATTTGTGAACCTTGTGTCCACATTTCTAACACGTCCGAACCTACGCCCCAGGCGTTCGCCACAGTCCTTTGACATCATAACCGGTGGAAGATCATATAGGCGAATCCACAACAAAATTGATTCAATCTCAATCTCCGATGGCCTAGACAATCCATCATAATTGACAACAATCACAGCATCCCCCTTATGCCTCCAAGGGCCACCCAGCACAACCTTGTTGCGATCATATTCTGAATGAAACTCCAGTAAGAACTTATTAGCATCCAGTACCTTAGCAGGAGCCTTCAAATTCACACCCCAGAACCCTTGCATCTCCTCGAACAAGCCTCTCGCAAAATAGCTCTTCCCAGAGAAGTATCGAGCAATGGCAAGGAATTTCTTACCCACTTGCGCCTCCAGATCCTCCAAATCAATCTCAAGGTCGTCGTCATCCTCGCCCCCTTCTCCATCTGCACCATCAACCTTTTCATTATAAACCACCATAGCTCTCTGATCTCCAATGTTTGCCCCATTGGACTCCGCATATGAAGCTGAATCCATATCATCACCATCGCCTCCAGTTCCGTCACCGTGCTTCACTACCGACGTAGGATGTGTCGGTTCCACGCTGCCACCGCCCCCATCGCCGCCATTTACAGAATCATCCTGCCCTTCCTTCCCCGCCGCCACAGCACCACCACTTCTCGACGCCATCCCGATGAATCCACAAGGTCGAAACCCTAAGTTGGGAGACAATCACGAGCAGCTTCAGGTGAGGAGAGTTCTCAACGAACCTCCTGGATCACCCCCCACAGCACGCAACAGCTCGACAACCTAAAGAGATCGCAACCACGGAAACAATCAGGAAGGCAAGGAGCAACGAGAACCCTAAACCGCCGACTTGCGTCGCGTTGTGAAGACGAATAACCAAAGCTTATTGCTAGGCAATAAGGAACCGTCCTACACGAGTGGCCTCGCGTAGACGAGCAGGACACTTCCCGCGGATCAGAATCGGGAACGGAGATGGAACTCGTGGTCACACCGGATTCGCCCCTCAATATTTATTAACTATACTCCTTTGGATTTGACTAATGTCAGGCCGACTCTTTTGGTCTTTTGGATTTGACTTGAACGAGGGTTTCTCTCTAGGTGATTATCGACTTGCCATCGTATTTATACAGATCTCAGAATTAGCCCACAGATTTATGAGTTATTACCAAATAAATGCCATTTTACGCTGAATAGCATATGGTTACCAAGTTTGTGGCCTTATATGAATAAGGTTTGAAAATAATTTAGAACCACTTAATTGTCGTGTTCACATAAGCCACAATGCACATTAAGCATGAAGGTTTCCCAGGATTGGTGGAACTCACAAGCAACATGAGGTGGCCCTCGAGGGAAAAGATTATGAGACGAGTAATTTGCAGGAGTACTCTTAAGGAGGATATCAAGGAACGTGGAATGCCTTTCAAAGTGAAAAAAAAGGAAAGAAAAACTACTAACATGTTTAACTATTTCCTAACCAGAGTTGGGATAGAAAAGTGTAGGAAATATATTGGTATGAGAAAAATCACAAAGCACGAGTACTATGGATTTGTCCAAGGCAACTACTACTATTCAGGAATGAGAAAAGACACGGTACAGCAGCATTCCCGAGAGATCCGGTTTCTGTTGAGCTTTTGCTGCCCGTCTGTTTTGGATTCGCTAGCAAGGCATAACCGGCCGCTCCCACAAAACCCACGAACCAAATGCGAGAGGTTCAACAAAAAAAATAAAAAAATAAAAAATCCCAAAGGATCACCAAAAGTTTGTTAGTTTCGCTCCCAGTCCGCACCACGCCGCTGCGGCTTCCTCCCCCTACAAAAGCCTCCGCCGCTGCAGATCGATCGGCCACGCACGCCGCGCGCGCTCTCTTCCCACTGCCGCGCCACCGCCTATGTATCCACGCCTCTGCCCGCTAGCCCGCCGCCTCCTCCTCTAAACCCGGAGCGCCAACTCCCGCGGCGCCGGCCCCGCGCGCGCCACCGTGCCGGATGAAGGGCGCGTGGCGGCAGAGCGGCGTGGCGGCCGTTGCCGACCACCTCGGCGTCGTCGGCGCTGAAGTCGCGGTGTGCGCCGGGCGCGCGAGGCCCGCCAGGCTCTGCCTGTACAGCCTCGCGCTCGCCTTCGCCGCGTTCGCGGCCTTCCTCGTGTTCGCGCCCTCCATTCCCGCGCCCGCGCCCTCGTCGCCCGCCGCGTCGTGGCTCGACGGCCTGATCGCATCAGCGTCGCCGTACCGCTCGCCGGTATCGGGCTTCCTCTCCTCCCTGTTCCCCGCCAACTCCTCCTACACGGGGCCTCCTGGTGGTGGCGCGGTTGCGGCGAGGCGTGGCGGGCCGAGCGGTGGCGGGTTCGCGGCGAGGGGCTCGCTGGCGGAAAGCTTTGGTCCCAGTGCGGCTCCGCCCGGTGGGCAGTTGGGAAGCGTAGGCGGAGTTCCGACTGGAAGTGCAGGCGGAATTCTCAGCGGAGGTGGCGCGCCAAGTAATTCTCCTACGGACGCGGTGCAGAACGCCGCGCCGCCCAACGATCATGGGCGAGGCGGCGCCGAAGCCAGAAACTCCACTGGAAGTCCCATTCCTGAGGGGACGGGTGCGCTTGAAGTCCGGCGTGGGGGTTCAGCCCAAAATGGCTCCATGGCAAAAGGAGGCGTTCCTGTTCGGAGCAATGACACCGACGTCAATGGAAGTTCGGCGGGTGCTGGAGATGGCAGCGCGTTGAAAGCCAACGCACGGAATGCTGCCGGCTCCACACACCAACTTGGGAGTGGAACTGCAGCATCAATCAATGGTACTGTAGTTCCATTTAAGAATCAAACTGGAAGTGCAATTGCAGCGGCCATGAGCGGTGAAGGAGCCGCGTCTCAGAGAAGTGAAGCTGCTGGCAGTAACCAGACCGTAATAGTTCAGATTCCTGCAGATATTCAGAATAGAGCTGCTTTAGGTGCAAGCAATAGTTCAGTGAACTTGCAGAAGGAATCAAATTCTAGCCAACAGGGGAGCACTAGTTTGGTGAAGGGTGATCATTCTGCACCAGCAGTTGCCCCATTAGCCAATGGCAGTAGCGCCGTGCTGGTGAAACAGGCTGCTACTGCCGCCGGCCGACGCAGGAAGGTAGATTGGATTGAGAGCATGGCCAGCTGCGATATGTTCTACGGGAATTGGGTTCGAGATAACTCGTACCCTCTGTACCCTGCTGGATCATGTCCTCATATCGACGAGTCCTTCAACTGCTACCGCAACGGCCGGCCTGATAATGCATACCAGAGGCTCCGGTGGCAACCCAGCGGATGCAGAATCCCAAGGTGAGAAAAGTTTATTTCAACAGATGTGCAGTTTTTAATGACTTCAGTTAGGGATTGGCTTGTGACAGTTTCAGTTATTTGATGCTTGTTTCAGGTTGAACCCACTTGATATGTTGGAAAGGTTGAGGGGAAAGAGACTGGTTTTTGTTGGTGATTCGCTCAACAGAAACATGTGGGAATCCCTGATTTGTATCTTGAGGAATTCTGTCAAAGACAAGAGGAAAGTTTTTGAGGTATCTGGCAGGAGCCAGTTCAGGGCTCAGGGTGCTTACTCTTTCTTGTTTCAGGTAGATATATGCTATATTCCAATTTCTGTTGCTTGTGCTGTTCAGCGATTAGAATGATTTACCAATGTGCAAACTTCCTGTTGTTCAGGACTACAATTGCAGTGTGGAGTTCTTCCGATCACCTTTCCTTGTCCAGGAATGGGAGATGCCAAAAAGAAATGGCAAGGGTACCAGGGAAACTCTAAGACTTGACATTATCGACAGGAGTTTACCTAGGTACAAGAATGCAGATATCATTGTCTTCAATACTGGTCACTGGTGGACGCACGACAAAACTGCTCTAGGGTAAGCCATACAATGCCCTGTCCCATTAACTGAACATCTGAGTTCATACATTCTGCATTTCATTTGCTGTACGCTGTTTTAAGTATGCTAAAATGTGCCATAGGAAAAATTACTACCAAGAGGGCAACCGTGTGTACAGTGAGCTGGATGTTCATGATGCCTATCGGAGAGCTCTTAACACCTGGGCCAAGTGGGTTGACTCCAATGTTAATCCCAAGAAAACCACTGTATTCTTCAGGGGCTACTCAGCATCCCATTTCAGGTATGCAGAGCTACTTGTGAACCTCCTTGCAAGTGTTCAGCCTGATATGCCACGAGTGACTGATGTTTAGCGCGTAATCCTGTTTATGCAGCGGGGGTCAATGGAATTCAGGCGGCAGTTGTGACCATGAGACTGAACCAATAACAAATGAGAAGTACCTCACACCATACCCAACAAAGATGTCCATTCTGGAGGAGGTGCTCCATGGGATGAAAACACCTGTTGTGTACCTGAACATAACAAGGATGACTGACTACAGGAAGGAGGGACACCCTTCAGTCTATAGAAAGCACAAGATGAGTGAGCAGGAGAGGAAATCACCTGAGGTGTACCAGGACTGCAGCCACTGGTGCCTTCCTGGAGTACCGGACTCCTGGAACGAGCTTCTCTACGCACAGATTTTGGTCAAACAGCGTCAAATGATGCAACAATAAAGGCAAGTGCAGACTTGCTTGTTCTTGTAGATTAACTGTTGTAGTGATGTCAAGCTGCATAGGACAAAAGTCCACACGAGGAGCATTTGATAAAACTTAGATCAAGGATTTCGGAATCCTTACGCGGAGTAAAATAGTCAGTTAGATCTTAGCTCTCAATAAGAATACAAAATATGTATAGATTCCATAGGACTTTATGATGTAAACTTCATGTCTAACTAGCAATAACAAGAAATAGAAATAGGATAGTACATGAGATGGTGTAGGAGGATCTACTCTTCTTTCTTTTGAGACTTTTGTCTATCTGTATAGTAATCGGTCATTTTTGGTATAGTAGTAAACAATATGATAAGTGGTTGCAATCGAGAGTGCTATATCTCGAGGATTTACTACTAGTACTACCGAATTGCGGACTATCCCCTTCTTTGTCTGAATGTTGCAGTAAGTTAGCCATGTCTATTTACTTCTATTTACCAGAAAGCCTTCATTTTCATATGCATCCTCTGTTTGACCATGTGAGGAGTAATCACAGTTTAAACATCTTATCAGTAGACTCCTGCTGCTTTACGATGTCTGTACTCTGTAATGATTTAAACTTTGAGAACATTGTTGCAGCACGATGTAACAATCAGGTAGGAATTCACTCTTGGAAAAAAACCCCACTCTGGTTGGAATTCAGTAGCCGTTCTGCACTGCCCGCGAGCACTTTTGCTGCCTTTTTTTTTCATTAATCTTCTTTTTTATGCAAATTTCCTTAACCTTCTTGAGTAACTACTGCTAATAGTACCTTTAGACACCTAGTAATTTAGCAGTAGGTGGGTTTTTACTTGTCACTTTCACCATTTTATGTGTCCAGAATTTATCAAAAGCAAGCTGCTCTCCACTTGGGTATTTTGTTTACCTCGAATTTGATTGCATGGACCGTGCCAGTGGTCCTTTCCCTTGTCGTATGGCATCACTTTGTCCCCCCTCTAGTCGGGTAGTACTTAAGTACGCTTGTATTTCGGGATTTGTATATGGATCACACGGAACTGCATCTTCTCTGGTACGGGTTTTCTAATCTGGCAGAGCATGTTGGCATCTTGCTGTGACTGCTCTGAACTTTTCTGCTCTACTGTGGTCTTTGCCATCTAATGTTTGATGAGTTTGGAGCATCGTATGCACGTGAGGACCAGGACCTAATTGCCCGTCGATTCACCAAACCATCTATTGGTCTATATGCAATGGCCATGCTTAAGTACGTGCTTCCATTAACCTGTCTATTTGCCTTTCTGGAATTTCTCCTGATAGGACACATCATAATGTGGACGGCCCCATGAATCATGACATGCTTAACTTTTTTTTTTAGATCATCATGACATGCTTAACTGTACTACCCCCACAAAAAACTCTCTGGACTGAACGCACAGGCTAAGGTTAGCTCATTTCCGAATCCCCAATAGACTCCTGAGATTAGCCGAGTGCCGCGAGAGATGAAATATCAAAAAGCCCAAAAAGAAGGCAAATGCCGGCCCAATTATCAGGCCCAAAAGATCGGCCTTGACAGAAGCTAGATCGGCCGCTTAGGAATCATCGTCGTGCAATGCAACACTGATAAGTGGAAACGGAGTAACTGCCTTCTGTTGGTTTTGACTATCTGTGCATCTCAACATGAGACACCGGGTCCCAATGGTCAGGTTTACATATCAGCATCTGAATAATCTTGTAAGCGCAGCGGCCCTGCAGGCCCTAAAGAATTTTGGCAACCTGGTAAAGCACGGCTAAAAAAACTCTCTGCTGCCGTGGCTAATTCATGGCTTATCAAACAGGATTGTGTTGCTGGCAAAAAAAAGTACTGGATGCGCACCAATGGTTTGTCGAAATACATCTCAGCATGAAGGTCGTTTTACATGTTAATCCTTACTAAAATGTTATTTACATTGTTAATATAATTGTGCAGCCAAATAGTAATCAAACATGTAGCATGCATGATTATTATGATTATAACTGCATACTCCATGTTAAAGAGTAATTAAAAAGCCAGATTTATCTCGTGATTGTTATGCAGTTGGATAGATATAGACCGCCTCTAATGTTGCCTCCTAGCACGACCACATCATATTAAGAGCGAAACTGAAGAACGTGCGGGTAGCAATTCGTTGCGAAGACTAGATATTTGGCGCCAAAACACCCAATTTAACCGTTACTTCATATAACTGAATTATTGCCGTGTTGAACACGAAATCTCTATAAACTCACATAAAACTTGCACCTTTATCGGAATATCTCATGAAGTCGATAACCAAACATTAAATCTATACAAAAGCGTAAGAAATTTGATAAATGTTCTTAAACACGAAGAAATTTTTTTCCAAAATAACACATGATGATGGTACAGATGAGATCGCCTGTGCACCTAGCTATAATACCCATCAGACAAATCTCACCTGCCTTTGGCACCCCACCCATCATCCCCTATACAACACAGTTCTCACGCACATGGTGTATTGCATGCAAAAACAAAGCATCCCAGCACTGACTCAACCCACCACCCCCTCACGCCATCCACCCCTCCACTCCTCTAGATACGTGCATCCATGCCGAAACGGAGCCTTCGGCAGGCTCCGGCCAAGTGCCCGAGTGAAGAAACTGCACCAATCTCACTCCTATTTCCATTTACTCTTCCCATAAATAAACGCGTCCATGAGCCCCCTGGCATGAAAGGCCAACCAAAACCAAGGCAACCAACACACAAAGCCCCCCTCCTTTAATTTGCACCCTCCCCAAATCCCCATTCCATTGCGCTCTCCCTCTCTCTCTCGCTCTCTCTCTCTCCTCCCTCTCGTCCTCCGTCCATGAGGATCAGGAGGAGGCCGCAGGGCCAGTCCCTCTCCTCGCTGCTGCCCCCAGATCCGCCCGCGCCGCAGCCAGCGCTGAATGCATCAACGACAGATCGTCACCCGGAGCTCCCTGCTGCTGGGGACATGAAAGAGGAGTTGCACCCGAATGCAGCCACGACGGCGGATCTCAGGGAAGACGACGAGCCCGACTCATCGGCGGCGAGGCGCGCGGCACTGCTGCCATTGTCGCCGCAGGTACGCGCGCATGCTTGGTTTTCCTCGATCCCAATCTGCTGTTCCAATAAGAGGAAATTTGTTAGGACAGTTCTCGGAAAGTTGGTTCAGTTGCACCCCTGGGCCGGGCGGATGCCCAGATCTAGCTAACCCCCATGTTCGCGGATTACTGCTTTTGCAGGACAACGTGGTGGAGTGCAGCAGGGGCCTGGGTGCACAACGAGGGCCGGCTGCGGATGGCCACACGAGGTATGTGATGAACTGACCACTGAAACTGGAGCAGGAGCAAAACAAGACGCCATTGTGTGGGTGTGAGCCAGCCATGGAGCCATGGCCATGGGAATAGTAAATGGAAAGGGAAAGCATCCAAGGCCCTTTTTTATTTGCCGGGGTTGGGTTTACTGTTTTATTCTAGTGGGCAATGCCAGCTTGACACATGAGACACATCGGTCTAATCATTTAATACCATCCTTCCCAGACAAACCCATCGTGTACCCATGTCGTAGAGGTAGTACTGTCACGCCTATATTCATGCATACTACTCGATCCAGTGCAGTTGTGTGCACCCTCTTTTGCCTCTTTGATCGATCAGGGGCTTATTGCTTGTTAATGGGCTTGCTTGATCGTCTCGTAGCTAATAATAGGTCGATCGCACTTGGAGTTTTTTTTTTAAAAAAATAATTCTCCTCTTGTATATGTATTGTTCAAGTTCTTTCCATCTCCCGTCAAAAAAAAAAAGTTCTTTCGATCTGTACGAGTGCAACCCATGTGCGATTGTGCGTGCGCATCGTGAACTATTCAGTTCTGGTGCACACGGCACTCGTTAATTGCATCGACGCCCCGAGAAGTGGAAATAGGGGCCTGCATCGAGTAGCATTTACTCAAAGGCCAGGAATATATAGGTTCTTCTTTTTACTGTCTCAACTATAATGCGATGCAGTGTTGTGATCATTCAGACTAGATGATTATGGTGTCCTAATAATGCCATCCATTAGCTCAGCCTCAGTCTGTTTATACTTATGTCTTGTAATCCGTCAGTTATGCTTGGTTTGTGATGATCATGCTACATTGTTGTGCACTTGCAGCCTCGAGAACGGTCATCACCACATACCTGATGAGCCGGTGATCAAGGCCGGCGGGCGTCTTGCCAACGGCGTCGTCCTCCGAGCAGTGCCACTGACTGCAATGGCCGCAAGCGTGAAGAAGGAAGAGATCGTCAAGGATGACAACGGCGGAGGCGGCGTCAAGAAGCGGCGCGACCCGGCGGTGCTGGTGGAGGGGTCACGGTGCAGCCGTGTGAACGGGCGCGGGTGGCGCTGCAGCCAGCCGACGGCGGTGGGCTACTCCCTCTGCGAGCACCACCTCAGCAAGGGCAGGGCGCGCGCTGCGACGGCGGCCGCCGGGCGCGCAGCCGTCGCCGGCAAGCTCGGCCGCACCGAGCACAGGCCGCGAAACGCACCCGCCGTCGCGGACACCTTGGCTCCCAAGGCCGACGTGCCGCACTGCTAGACGCGCGCGCGCACTGCTAGCTAGTTGTTGAACTGCGAGATGCATCGACATTGTACTTGGGGTTGCATATAATCTGGAGTTAAATGTGAATCCTTATTACATTTCTGTGCTTGCAAATGATGTGAATCATGTGATGGCGTGGCAGTAGCTAGTATAGCACACTACAGAGTACAGAGCCCATGATGAAATTTTTGCGGCAGATTCTTCCGATATTCCAGTCCAAGAAATGCAGATCCGTGCATCCCAATGCAATTGCACCATGTGACCGCTTGGTGCAGCTTTGGCTTGCACCTCCGGTTCACACACGTCACTGTGCATTCGCTAGTGCTCATTTCCCTTTTCTTTTTCGAAACTATCAATCGCTAGTGCTCATGCAACGGTGCGTCTACAGTACATTGAGCAACTCAACATCCATTCACGTCAAATTATCACCTGAAAAGCTGGAACAGCGATCCGGACAACGGCTGACATGACCCAAGGCTGCCAGGCACAGAGGAAGGTAACAGCGTGAAAGTAATGCCCCAATTAAAGTACAGGGAGGGCACAACTGATGATCTGATGCTGCACTATCTGGAAAATACAGATTCAACAAAAAAAAGGTCTCACAAAACTAGCGCATGGTAGCATAGGATCCTTGCACCAAGTAAAAAACGCATACCATTTTTTTGCGATAAAAAAACGCATATTACATACAACTGATCATTATGTCACACTGTTATCATGAGGAAGAAGAAGAAATGGCGTTGTTGAAAAGGATGCGTCTGTTAGATGCTTTTGGATGTTTGCACGTACAGAAGATCCGGATGCGCTAGCAGATCTCGATGCTGCATGTGGGGGAGTGACTGTCCCATTGCATAGCCTGCTTGTTTACACCTTCCTTTGCATGGCTCATAGCTGGAGCCCTGGAGGCAACGAGCATGAAGATCGCTGGTGGTGGTGCAGACAAAGCAAGTGTCAGGGCGGCGGAGGAGTACCGTGGCTTCATGTGACCGTCGCTCGTCGGCGCTTTCTAGTTTCTTTTTACTAAGATTTGTAGTCAAACCGGCCCGTCAGTAGTGGCGTCTCATGCCCACACATTATTCTTAGCGACACTATAATGAGATGAACCAGGAGAAATAAAAATCCAATCCACGCCAGCATGTGGCAAATCTGATAAGAATCGACCACCGTCTCCAAGTCTGGACAAAATTCGTTTCGCAGATAATCAGATGGTACATGACAATTATAAGCTTCTCTCTCTCTTTTCTTTTTCGTTTAATCAACAAACATGATATAGTACTTCTAGCAGATTTCCGTCCAGTTCACTCATGGTAAGTACGAATCTATGAGATTCTCGCTTTTCAAACGAGCACGAAAGTTTGCACCGGGCACAAATATCTCACACGTTGCCATCCCCGGAAATGGCTTTAGGATAACGCATTCCCCGAACCGCGCCTGCTCTCTCCTCTCATCTCGTCTTCGCACACGCCCGCACGTACGTCCACTCGCCCACTCCCACCCCCATCCGCCCACAGCGCCACGGACACGACCACCACGCCGCCGCTATGGAGCTGATGCTCCTCCCGTCTCGCGCCGTCACGTGCCGCCCGCTCCTTCCAACAACCCGCCTTCGCCGCGCAGGAGTCGCTCGGCCGGCGGCGGCCAGCTCCGGCAACGTCGAGGTCGTCGGCACCACCACCGCGGCATCGTCGGCGTCCACGTCGGGTGACGGCAAGCAGGAGTGGCGCGTGGGCACGCAAGGGCTCGAGCTGGACCTGTCGCAGGAGATGCGGCGCGGGATGATGTGGCGGATGCTGGCGGCCCCCGCGGCGGCGGTCGCGGCGGACGCCGCGTTCCTGAGGCTACTCGACCGCGCGGCACCGGCGGACGTGCCGGCCTGGGCCGCCACGGCGGGCTCGGCCGCGCTGTTCGCGGTGGGGTTGCTGGGGGCCCACTACGGGTTCCTGTCGTCGAGATGGGATCCTGTGGAGAAGGGTTCCTTGGTCGGGTGGGACCTCGCCGTCCGGCACTGGAAGGTCATGTCCGTGGCCAAGGAGTACTCTTCCTCGCTGCAGGAGGAGGATGACGAAGACGAGGAGGAATACGAAGACGAAGAAGAGGAGGAATAAGAAAGCAATTAGAGTAAATTTCACAAAAACTACATGTTCTTTATCAAAACTATCACAAAATATACAGAGTTGTATCACAAAAACTACAGATTTAGTATACCCTTTATTATAAAACTACATACTTAATGTATAGTATCGCAAAACTACAGATTTAAGTAGTTAATTCTATATAAAAAAACACATTTAGGTTGTGGTACATTGGCCATAAAACCTGTAGTTTTGTGATACGGTTTTGCGATACAAGGGTATGTGTAGTGTTGTGATACAACTCTTTATATCTGTAGTTTGTGATAGTTTTGACAAAGATCATGTAGTTTTGTGAAATTTGCTCAATAAATCATTTAAAAGAAGAAGCTATAATAGCAAGTCTTAATTAATTTGGACATAATTATACATAGCGTTTAGAGCGCGGTGGATAGAATGCTTACCTGTTTAGCTTGCTTGATGATGACGTTCATCAATCGTGTTGTATGTAAAAGCATGTACAATGGAGGTGCTTAAGCCAAAAAATTGGTTTATTCTTGGCACTAGGTGCTTATATGAGGGAAAAGATGCCTAAGTTAGCACATGATGCTTAAGGTGTTTAGCAAGGTGGTTGGACCAATTTTGAGCATCCTTTTGCCTTGTAAGAAAAGATTTTTATACAGGTGCTAGTGGTTTTTTTATCTTAAGCATTTTTTCTAAGCACCATGCATTGTACATGCCCTAATATGATAATGATCAATGGATTTCACTGAAACCTCTATGAGCTATATTGATTTTCATTGGAAATTTCCATCCGGTTTCGTAATAACCAAGATACGACAAATCCTATGCTCCACGTGGTTCCTAGCTGTGTGTTAGGACTTAGGCCTGAACCAAATATTTAGGAATAGGAGTATAGGACAAGTGCTTTATCAAAGTTTCAGCTGAAATCGAATCTTAGAGACCAAGTCCAATCTCTCCCTTTCCGATTTCCAGAAAAGTGCCTAGGCTAGTCGCTGGATTGTAAACGCTTGCGAAGTATAGTACTTCTTTTTTCTTTTTCATTTGTGCTAACTATCATGTCCTAACGGGGCCTAGGCACTTTCCTTGGAAGGGGTGAGTTGTAAACTCAGGCCTCCCACCTCCCCTGAGCGCCGTTAGGACATGATAGTTAGCAAAAATGAAAAAAAAGAAGTACTGTACTTCGCAAGCGTTTACAATCCAGTGACTAGCCTAGGCACTTTTCTTGGGAGGGGTGATTTGCAAACTCAGGCCTCCCATCTCCCTTGAGCTTGCAAATCACCTCTCTCACCTCCCTTGAGCGTTTCTCTTGAATCAACATCGTGTTGCTCAAATTAAAATTTTCATAATTTACACGAAGATGTTAGTTTCCACGTTCCCGAATTAGATAACGGGGACATCTACCAAACATGCCAGCCTCGAGCATTTCCAGAGAGTGGAAGATCCCCCACACAAGCTAAGCGAAGTTGAGAAAAAGCTCGAAGCAGCTGGGCGCCTGGGCCACAACTTTCCCGGCCCAAATAGTCCTCGTGGGTCCTGGGATAATAAGAGCATGGTGCAGAGCCATGGATGACATTCGGTTCAACGAGCTCCCACAGGCCGCAGCAATGGAGTCCTCCCTTCTTCTGCCCCGATTCAATCCCACCCCCATCAGGGTCAGCACCCGCCCCTCCTCTCGTCTCCTGTCTCCCCTCCTCCCACGCTCCTCCCTTCGCCTCAGCGCTTCCCCTCGTCACACCCGCCTCTCCGCTTCAAGCTCCGGCGACTCAAACGCCACAGGCGATGGCGATGGCGAGGCCAGCGAGATCAGGAGCGAGACCGACCCGGGCGCTCTGCTCGGGAAGGTTCTCGACGCCTACCGCGACAGCAACAACGACCTCCGCACCTTCCTCCAGAACCTCGTCGACGCCGGCATCGTGGACGAGTCGGACGTCTTCGGCGGCGAGGAGGACAGCCTCCTCCGGGCGCTCATCGACGCCGACCTCCCGGGCAGGGACTCGGACCTCGGCGTGCTGTGGAAGCTCCCGGCCGTCGCGGCGCTCTCCTTCGCGGGGGTGCCCGCGCTGCTCGGGTACCTCGGCGACGCCGCGGGCGCGCGCGTGCCCGCGTGGATGCCGCTCGTCTACTCGCTCACGTCGTTCCTGCTCGGCTCGCTGCTGGTCGTGGACGCGTCGGTGAGCGACGAGGAGTGGGAGGAGTGGAGCCGGCGGCGGGAGCTGGAGGGGGAGCTCGCGTTCCTCGATTGGGAGGAGGTGCTGTGGCGCGTGGCGCGGCGGGTGCCGGCCGCGGCGCTCGCGGCGTCGGCGGCGGGGGAGGCGGCGCTGCGCGCGGCGGCCTTGGTGACGGGGATGGACCTGGAGCCCCCGCTCTGGGTGTCGTTCCTGCTGTTCGGCGTCTTCATGGGCGTGCCGTACGGGGTGTTCTCGGCGAGCTTCGATCCGGCTGTGGAAGGCTCGTTTCTCGGGTGGGAGGAGTTCGTGGGCAACATCCGCGACGTCGTGCTCCGACCCGGAGGAGATGGCCAAGGCCGCGGCAAGCGCAAGAAGTAGGTGGACAGTGCCTACTCGGTAGCAACGCCTCGGTCTGACAAGATCGACGATCTGGAACAGTTTCGACGAATTTTACAGGGATTCACTTCAATTTCAGTGCAATAGGGTGAGTGCCCGTGCGTTGCTACGGGAGCGACAACAATATTAGTCGAGTAACAAATATGGACAATCCGCATGATATCAACAAATACCTTAATTAGTTCTCTAGATTTATGTATTCTATAGGTTGTGCCTGAGTTGCAATGTGAACCAAATTTTTTTTATGACAAATGCAATTTAATGTGTGAATTTGATACAAAATAACATAAAAGATTCTGATAATCAAGTTCAAAGGTAAATGCCAAAATAGAACATGGATGAAATCAATTGTTGGTCAAGCTAACAGGAGATTAATGTATGGTTGGATTACAGATGCAAAATCTTTGCGTAAAAGAAACCAAAATCAACATGAGATCAAAAATTGCCCACGGTCTGTATTCTGTATTCTGATGCAAATCATTTTACATTTCTAAAAGGAAACAAAAATGAATATGGGCTCCCCAACTGCGCCCAATCAGCATCTGGCTCCTCACCCAGAAACTGCAACATCCTATAACCCCACCACTTGCTTATGCTGCTCTTCTCGAGGATGGACAAGCCTAAAGACCTGTTCATCAGAGAAGAATAATGTTATAGTTGCAGGCTAAACTATATCATGTAGCAAAGCTCGCATATTACTGAGCTCAGTCAAGTAATTATCAGGCAAAACAATTCGACATCCTCATCAGTGCTCACCCAAAGTATTGTAGTCAACTTTGTTTTTTTGGAGAAAGAGAATCAATTTCACCAATAGCTTAGTTCACTATGTGACTCCGTATCGTCTTGCTATTTTTAAAAAGGACGTACATGTATAAACTCCTCTGTATTCAGCAAGTATAGAAAACATTAGTATGCTATCAATGCCTTACAATTATGTATGAGAAATCTCATGTAACTTTCAAACTTCAGAACATATAGCAAAACTAAATTATCATCGTTACATTATGTAATGCAAGACGAACTATCATCAGTTATCATTTATATCTCACACAGACAAAAAAGATATTCTGTCAGACAAAATTAACAAAGAACATTGCTCCCAGGCTGCTAATATCAGATTGCTTCTGAGAGAAGCTTTTGTTCCTTTCAAAAAAAAGATGTGAGCCTATGAAAAGAAAGAATTTTGTTCAAGAGTATCATCCAGTACATCGAATATCCATTAATAAATTCATTTTATACACTGCATTGTTCAAAGAAAAGAAGCTTAGAGGAGCTGCATTATTTGGGAAAAAAACTTAGGAGTTCAATTGGAGCGTCACACATTATCTACAGTGAAAGGGAAAAATTATAGTTTGTGAAATGTTACGTTTGTGTCATGCAAGACGAACTATCATCAGTTATCATTTATATCTCACACAAAATAAAGATGTTCTGTCAGATAAAATTAACAAAGAGCATTGCTTCGAGGCTGCTAATATCATATTGCTTCTGAGTGAAGCTTTTGTTTTTTTAAAAAAAAGTTTTGTGTGTGGTCTTATTTTTTGAGTGCACCAATGAAAAGAAAAAAACTTTGTTAAAGAATATCATCCAGTAGACAGAATGTTCGTTAATAAAATTCATTTTGTTAACCCGTAGCAGCAGGAGGCGGCGGCGGCGCAGGCGCACGCGTAGTCACTGGAAAGCAGCAATTACTCTGAAAAGACCGAAATATGAAAAAGGCAAACTAACCTCAACATGTAACCATTGCTCCTCGTGTAAACCTCGTCATCAAAGCTCTACGTGCCTGTGCTGATCTGAGGGCACACTGACTTATAGTCGAGCACCCAAATTGAGACTGAAGCAAAATAAGGCAACTAAGAGGAGACATGAAACACATATAAAGCTATTTGATTTAACAATATCGAATGAACTATCTAATTCTTCAGTTGGATAGGTCAAACACATTTCCTAGAGAAAATAATAAGAAGCAATTGCTTGAGTTGCTCAGAACATGCTGTCTAGCTCCATCACAGCACATGTACTACTTGCTTGGTACAAAACTGATGTTATATGTGCTAGGAAAAAAAATGAAATAAAAAGACATGAATGTTGCCGTCACCGTCAGAAAGCATGTAACCCTAGCTTTACTTTACAGTGCTTTAGGCATCTGTATCAATAAATCAAAACAGCTACACGGTCAAGAGGTTGCATGGTAAACCTGGAACAATGTATTATCAATATATCATTGGACAGTTGCCTTGGAATTATCCTCTGCAGTTTGCGTACACTATCAGTTGGAGAAAAACAATTGAAGGGATTGAAGATAATTCCAGAGGTTCGGGTTGTCTAAAGTATGTGTGATACAAACAATATGCATCTAAAAGAAACAATATCCTTAATTATTACTGCAGACAACCATTTCAGAAAGCAAAACCAATGCCCTCGCCATGATCAAAAGGAAGGCTTGTAATTCCAAATCGAAAGTTGAACTTACTGATAAATAAATTGTTAGCACTTCCTTATAGCAAACAAACAATCGAACTATGATAGATTAACTTTCAAACTACAGAACTTGTTTTCTTCCCAACAATTCTAACATTGATCTACCAAAAGGAGTAGAAAAAATACTAATAGGAGAGATAAAACTGATTTGAGGACGCTCCTACTTGAAGCACATATTTGTTTCACTTTAGTTGATAGCATCTGTGACATGACAAAAGGAGTCGAACAAATGCTTATGTGTCTGAAGAATGGACTCTAACTGCACGTACTGGTTAACAACAGAATTTCTATTAAATGGACACAATACCAATACTATCCATGATGTTTTCAATTTAACCAACTGCTAATGCAACACGGCAATAACTCCATAAATGTCAGGGAACGCTCTCAGTTTGACAAATATACTGTGATTTAGGAGGTTAGCTCAAAAGTGGCACAAATCCAAATCAAGAAACATAGGCAGATATAGAGGTAGGCCAGCAGAACAGTACATAGGCATCACCCTGCATTTGGTTAAATTTTCCATTTAGAAAACATAAGAAGCAAGTACAGCTATCCAATGTCAACTTCAATTAACTTATCAGGAGGAAGCTTCAGGTAAGTAAGTAGAGCATCTGTTAGATATAGGAAGCTTTAGATCATAGCCAACAATTCTTTCCAACACATGCACAACATCTGAAACTGTTCATGTGAATAGACGATTTCACATAGCAACTTGTGAACGAAAGCACTGACTGGAGATTCCAGTGGTACTATTTATGAAGTTACACTCTTAAGCAAGAAAACTACTCATGACTCATGAGTTGTTTACGAAGAAAACAGCATGCATGATTGGATGAAAATCTGAACCTCGATGACCAAACAAAAAAAAAAAAGCATAGTTGTAGCACTGCTGACGACCAGATATTTGGCAGTGCAGACCATAGAAATTGAACATAAATTGATTCTCAAGTGAATCTTAATTATCTTTCTTCACCGTGCCTCCAGAAGCAATATTCTCCTGCACATCCTAATCGCAGCAAAAAGGACCAAAAACTGCAGTCTCTCAACTCAGATTGTACGTGGAATTCGAATCGCGGATGAGCGAGCAGTACAGGAGAGTGGTGCTAGCTGCGTACCTCGGTCCCCGGCATCGGCTGAGCGAGCAGTACATGAGCTCGATGACGGCTTCGAGGTTGTACGTGTGTTGCGCCAGCAGCGTCCCAGGCGACCGCGTCTCGTCGTGCATGGAGAAGCTCCAGGTCAAGCGTAGAGGGCCGGCTGGGGATGGGGAAGAGAAGACGGCGGTTGCAGATCCACGCCACAAATCCACCCCGGCGTCGCTATCATGTTCCTCCTCGGGACCTCGCGGGCAGCGCCGCGCTCCCAAGCCGCCGCCGCGACCCCGCCACGAATATTAGGCGGCGGCTCCCCTCCCCGACGGCGCGATGGCGGCGATGCGGCTTCTCAGTCTGGTTCGCGCGATGGAGTCGGCGTGGGCTCGGGGGTGGAAGGGCTGCGCCGCGATAGCGGTAGCGGCGGTAGCCTCCCTAGGCTGGCAGCGCGGCATCGCGGCGGCGACCTGATTCGCACAGAGGAAACGGAAGATCGACGGCGGAGGGGAGCGGGGGTGTTGCGCGAAGGAAGAAGCACGAAGTTGGAAGAGGCGGGGGAAGAGAGTTAGAGAGGGGAGGACGGGAGTTGGCGATGTGGTGGGCGCGAATTCCGGACGCAGGCACAAATTTTTTTTCCGCGAGCGGGATAGGATCGCACGGGAGCGTTGAGTCGAGCGTTGACTTCGGATGCATCGTAGACTCGCGCAGAGGGCGGATTACGGATTTTACGGGAGCGGACGACCTCCTCCCAATTCATGAGTTGTGTAGATAGGGTCAGAAGAATATTCCCAACTGGGCGCTTGCAGACTCGCAAGAGGGAGTCAGTTGTGCCTGTGGGTGCTATACTTGTATAGAGTGGTTAGAATAGCAGATTGGACATTTATTAAGAAAATATGCATTTCCTTGGTGTGCGTACTACTGCAGAGAAGTCGGTTGTGTTTTATGCCACGAACAAAACGAATAAACTTTCCCCTCTATATATATACAGGAGCTTAGTTCTACAAATATGGTGTGAAGGTTAAACCCCGATAACATAAAACTACGGATGTTACATTCCATCAAGTAGACATCTTCGGATTCACAGGGCTCCATAAGCTATAGACATACTAGAGCTAACCGGCTGAGCTAGCGCCTACTGCCAGTCAGGTGAGGATCATCCCCCCCGTCCATACCGGAAAGCGTCATTCGCTATGTTGGGATACGAGGGATAAGACTGCTCGTTCAACCTTGACTGCTCAGCTCGCTTTAGCCGCCTTTTCCGATACCTCCATGCAACTTGAATACGAGTTGCGGCAATGGTTCGCCAGTAGGGAGATTCATACCTGTCTCGTGCAGTTGGTTAAATCATCAATCCACAGATTAAGACAAAAGAAAAGAAAAAAAGGCCGTTTCGAGGTCAGATAACTATGACAAACATGGTTCAGATATCTTCTCTTCAACCCAAGATTGCAGTTAAGCTAATAATCTACTTACTCACATTGTTGTCACTAGGACAGCAACTCAAGTTCATATCTGAATTAGAATTGTTGTCACAAATGACAACAATTTAAGTATGGAGGGAGTACTTACTTGGATGCATGATTTGTTCGTGAATTTATTCATATTTTCCATGAACAAGTTAATCAAAGGCAAAGCCTCTATTCTGAAATGAACTGGAGTTCTGATGAGCAGGAGTGCTAACCTGATCGCTCCTTGAACTCGAGGATTACGCAAGAATCGTGCAAACTGCGAAGTGACTTCTTCAAGATCACTTGCTCGGAGAACAAAAGCTTCAACGTTCGTTGAACATCTTACAGTACGAATAGCAACCAACCGCATACCATGGAATCTCATTTTCCCACCATCTGAAGCAGAATAGGTTAAGATTTGACACTAAAAGAAAAGAAAAACATCTAGAGGTAGGCGGGGTCAGGAATTACCTCTATTCACTGAAGAGTGTTCCAAGTACCAAGTGAGGAGCTCCTCTCCACATACATCTCCTTCATGCAACTGAGCCGTGCTTCCATCTGCGCTGATGCTTTCCAGCTTACCTCTCACTATGAAGACCATCTTTTCAACAGGACCACCTTGATAAAGAATGTCACTTCCACTAATATATAAGTTCTGTCTCAATTTGTCACAGATAGCATCCAAGATAGGCAAATCCATTAGGGTGAATAATCGGACCTGCAAAAGAAGTCAGTCAGTGCTAAATTCTTAAGAGATGAGTGAATAAATTACATGTTTTCTTTCAAGTTCCAGCTGTAGCTAATAGCTTGATCTGGGAGTGCTGAACCACAATACGAGGTTCAGGCACAAATTTAATTGCGGCTCCACATCAATTCCAACTCCCTTTCTCTTGAAATCTTTTGAGTTGTTTTTATCACTGTCACATTTACCCTTGTTTAACTTGAGCAATGCCCAATTTTTTTCTTGAAACATATTGGAACCAAAACAGTACCAGTCTAGATTCATACTCTGAGGTGCCAATATGTTTTACCCCGTGAATGACAGTGAAAAGAAAAATGATGGGAGACAAAAATAAAAAAGGCATCAGACTATGGGAGTTAATAGTTTGTTGGCATATTAGAAACAAACCTTATTAAGGAATCTAAAGAAATGACGGCGTATGTCCCTCTGGATGTCTTCTGGTAAATTACTTAAAAGCTCTTCTTCATTCACTCCTTGAGTAGCTGCCCAGGTGAACCTTTCTGCGCGTCTAACCCTCCTAAACATTTTTAAAAAAAATATAAATAAGTGTTGCAATATTCCACTGTAGGAATAAAATACTTGAGACCTGTTAGCAAAATATGGGGGTCTAGTTTAAATGACACTGGAAAACTTTGGAATCTAGGTCAAATTCTGATTGATATTCAGGTCCAAATACCACCATCCAAAAAGGTTAGGCCCTTGTCATAATGATCCTACCACAATGTTCCAAACCACATTCAGATTTCCCCATTAACAATAAAACCAGATTATGGTCTCACACATCTTTTTTTTGGTGGAAACTAGATGATACATCTTGTGGTCATAGATTATAGATATGGAGGCTTAATCACTGATGTCAATTCTAAACAAATGAATTACTTTTATTTTTGCTAAAAAAATATTATGACAATATAGCATCGTATTACTTTTAGCTACAAAGAAAAAAAATAGATCCGTTATGTGAATAATTGCTACAGTCTGATCAGTTCTATTACTCCACAGTATGCTATAGATTTTGTATAGAAGTTCTGCAGAGAAACCTTCTCAAATCTGCAGGTAACCGTCTATGGCTCATCCACTTTTCAACATCACGACGTCTAAGTTGCATTTCTAATCTCCTGTGCAAAGAAAAAAGGAGCAAAAATTCACAGGTCAAGATTATTACAATCAAAAACTGATTTAAATGCTCTTTTAGACACCTAGTATGCAAAACATCGTAGTGTCAGTCATGAATTTTAAAGTATATAGCATGATAAATAAGCCAGTAGTATAATCATACCGTCTTCCAAGAGCTTGGAGAAAATTCTGCATGTTTCCAATAAGCAATGCGAAAAGCAACAGTCCCAAACCAATAATGGCCATAGTAAACAATACTTCCCATGCAAAGTAACTTGGAACAAGATTGCCGGCTAAGGTACTTATTTGCTGAAAATAAAGACAATTAACTATGAGAATAACATCAATCAGCTATCATGCAAGCAAATAGAATGAAACATCATTAGTCTGCATGAAAAATAGGACAGTACAGTTAATAGAAGCATGCAGGACAGTCCGAATAAAACACATGTAGGTTGAGACAAACAGGTACAATCTAAAATAAGAAGCGAGCAACTGATGGCAGATACCTGAAAACCCCAAAACAATGAATATATATAACGTTTAACAGCACTACTTTCAGTAGTTAGCAAAACAGCCTGCTCATAAATTCCATATTGGAAAGTAGCATCATTTCCGGTGTTAAAACAAGCTGTTGAGTTGGAGTCATTGAACCACTGCTGTCTGTTCACACCACTCTGCCAAGAGCCACTCCCACAGTCTATAAACGTATCACAGTATGGAATGGTGGATTTGGAACAAGCGTCTCGCAGACATTGGTTAACCCTCTGTGATAAAATGCAAGACAATAGAAATTATAAGCCTAATTTCGAAATTTCAAGCATCAGCAGTAAAATTAAGTACTTTGCGAGTACTTCAAACTATTATTGTGGTTGTATAGCACATTACATATGAAATTGAGTAGGTATTTATAGCTACACATTTCATTAGTAAGACAAAAAGGTAGTAGGCACATATTGCCATTAGTAAGACTATATAGATTGGTATCTCGTAACAGTTTTTGTGTACAAATATCAATTAAAAATATCCAACTAACCTGTAAGCCAAAGAGATACCAACATGAACCGACGACATGCCCCGCCAAAACAAACATCAGAAGGTTTATCACAAAGTTAGCCCATGCTGACTCAAATATGAATCCATTGGCAGACTGACCATCGAGTAGTGGTACAAATCTGATGATACGGGGTATATATTGAAGAAGAACAGTGGCGCGCAATAAATTCTTAGCGTAGTTTGCACTTGATAACCCGACAAATTTTGGGATAACAAGCAATATCATCACCTTGACGAGGAAACAAAGAAGAAAAAATTAGCGAGAGACATAAAGACTGCAGCTAGTCCAGTGTGTGTCAATTTGTTAATTGAATGGTTTTGGTTAACGAAGTTGAAAAAGAACAAGTCATCAGTTTAGAGTTTGGACAAAGAGCTTTAGCAGTAAACAACTAAGGGGCATTCACGCAGGCAAAATCAGATCACATGCTGCACATACCCGCAAGGTTCATTGATGCATAAGTTGCAAACGGTTGATAAAGAAGCAAAGATATTGATGAACATGTCTGTCTATTCAATCAGATTTACTATTATAACCAATACTCTTGGGGTTCTCAATAGACACCTACACTTCCCAGGGATCCTGAATAACTGCTCATGAGCCCAAGTTTAGGAACAGAAAGAAGTCATGAACTGTCTTGATATAGAAAGCTAGTTGAACATCGATTTAATTGTTTTCCTATTTCTTGTTGGCCCTAACTTAGTTAAAGATACAGAAACATAATGTTTCAGCAAAAGTACGAAGTCTCCAGTCCAATCCTAAAGCGATCCTAAAGCGAGACAATCAAGAAACAATGCCTAATATCCAAAAGAAAAATAGACATTAATGTGGAAAGGCGAAGCGTTTTTACCTGTGGAAGTGGAAGCACAACAAAGAAGTCAAGTAAAAAGTAACCGCGAAGATAATGGAGAGCTACTTTCTTTGGCTCGTCTACTAAATCTCCAGCTCCCACCACTCGTGACTCTGGAGCAACATAAGCCAGTCTGAACTGAAAGACAAATCTTCGTTACATTCAAGACTAGCCCTGTATAATAACCAGTCAACCACAGAACAAGCAGGTTTATTTACTTCTACTCTTTTAGTTGCAATACATGGATTTGATGACATAATCGAACACAGAAATGCAAAAATTTTGTAACTTCGTTTTTTATCTATTGCAACGGACAAACACCAACACAGTTACCTGAAGAAGCATGTGCAGCAAATAAATAGCATCAGTCACACTTCTAACAACAGCAAGTGCTGTAGCAAAATTCCAGTTTAACACTATGCATTTGTTATCCTGCGATGGAAAAAATAAAATAAAGATAATGTGGTCAGCTCTGATCAAAATTAATGTTTGAATAACTAAGATTAACAAATTGCAACACATCCAGGTTTAGACAAAGTCTGAGATAACCAGCAATTACATTGTCTGTAACCAGCATACTCTTAATATATTCCTAGAAAATTGTTGTGCTCAAATGCACATAAAAGCATTAACATATTTACTAACGCTGAAAACCTTGTGAAATATTACCTGTTCCACTGATAATAGGAAGAAGAAGAGGGGATCGATGAAAATGGATATCAGGCATGAGATCACAAAGAATTGATTCCATTGCTGGACAACCTTTGTATGTGGGTTCAAAATCGGGATTTGTGAAAAGACATCCTCAATCTTCTTCTTCCACCCACCATCATGACCGCAAAAAATATTATGACCCTTCAAGAGAACAGAGGGGGCACATTAATAACATGGTCAACAGCTTTTAAGCTAGGATTAGTAACTTTAGAACAGGACATATTTTTCAAGGACATACCTTATTGTCTAAAGCATTCAGACCTCTGCGGAAATGTCTTTTATTTTTACATGCAGGAGGGCAATTGACACAATCAGGATTATCACATTGTCCCAAAGGTCCAGACATCATCAAGTGTTCATTCTTTTGAACTCCTCCATTGTAAGACAACCTACATTCTCCAATTTCTTCAGGCCTGACCGCCTGTTGCTTGCTGACTTGTTTTCGCTGCGATGGTCTAGGTGGCCGATCTGGTGGTGTGTCTCTACTAGTAAATGGATTGCTCGCTGCTGGCTGAGTTGGAGGCTGAATAAATAGAGGACCAGTATGGGGCACATATGTGTCTTCTTCATATTCATCATCCCTGACTGGCATACACATTGAAGTACTTCTAGGAAATCTTGGTAGCTCAATATTTCTGAGCAGCATAGGAATATCATCTCTCTCTTGATCAGACATAATTTTTAGCCTGCAACCAACTTCCACTGCATTAGCATATCATATCACTTAACTTAAATTCTGCATTGCTCACCTACCTGTATATTGGCAACAACTACAGTTTATGCTCAAGTCTCCATCTAATCAGTTCCCTTTGACTTATGAAACCAATAACACAAGAGTCTCTGCAAACGCAAGCACATCGAAGAACCATTAATGTGAGCAAGCGAGGAGGAGAACTGCACTATAGATGAACTGACTTGGAAGCATGAACCAAAAAAACAGTACATACAACTACCAACACCGGATGAGATTACCGGTCAACAGAACCTGATTTATATGGTGTCAGCATCGAACGAAGGTTTAGCTTAATGTTACAGTTGATTGAGAATAACAAATTCGATGGTCAAGAACAAAAGGGAACTCGCATGAAAAGCAACGAAATCTGATGATTCAACAGACGACTAGGACTAACTGAAGGAATTACAACCAGAGAATCCAAAAATAGCCCAGAGAAGAAAACATGAAATACTGCGGAGCGCAGAAAGAAATAAAACCGATATAAACAACATCTGCGGAATCAGCTTTCTGATCTCCACGCCTTAACTTCCCATACCAAGATTTGAAGAGTGCGTAAAAATGACAAGAAATCCACGCAAAACGCGGAACCCACGGCGCCTCCTCTCATTAGGAAAATGCCGCAAACTGTCTCGCTTTCTCTAGAATCTTCTAGAAAAAAGAGTCCAAAAGTTACTCAAAACCCGCGCCGTTCAACCCCTACAGTGCTCCGGAACCACCACAAGACCCCCGAAATTGCATAAAATTTACAGAAAAATCAACCACCCGTCCCCTCAACTGCCATTAAACAACTCACCCAACCACATCTTCCGAGAAACGCATAGAAAAATGGAAGGGGGAAACGAAGTGGTTCACCTGGAGTGTTCTTTGCGGCTTGAGGGTGCTCGGATCAGCAACTGAAGATTGCCAATGCTGCAATCGCTTTCGAGTTGTTCGATTCGGACAGCGGACGAGAGCGAGCTTTTTTCTCTCTTTTCCTTTTTTTTATCAATCTTTTTTTTTTTTTGGCTTCGCCGCTAAGCACCTCGAGAGAGATGAGAAGGGGTGAGGTGTCAAAAAGGCGTCTTGTTTTCTACAGAGAAGGCGTGTTAGGGTCGTCAACTATTTCTGTCACTGACGTCGGGCCACTGTCGATGAGAGGAGAACTGGGACCTACTGGTCAGTCAGGCACGGCCGGGGCGCCACCTGTGGATTGACAACATGGCACACGGAGGCTCTGAGTACTCGTCTAGTCGTCTCGCGAAACCTGTTTTTTTCCCATTTTTAGATTTTCTTCGTACCGGTCATAGTAAGCATGTCTTGACTCGCTTTAAAAAAATCATCGCCGTCTTACTTTTTCCAGTTTTCTCTTGTCAAAGTTATAGAATCTTCTAATGGTAGACTTTTACTACTTGCGTCCTATCTTGCTTGTACTATTTTCGGATTGACAAACTAATCGCGTGTCACCTTTTTCCAAGCATAAATATACAGGCAATTAAAGCCAGAATATTTTTTAAAAATAATATTTTTATTAACCAGAATTGCAAAAATAATACTAAAATCAGAGAAATTACAAAAATAATACACTGTCGCATGTTGGTTGCACGAAAATTCAATATTCGTATGTTGGTCGCACGAAAATAGAGTTTTCGTAGGTTGGATGCACGAAAACAAGTTTTTTATTCGAAAATAGGAGTAGTGGTTCGTTGAACGCACGAAAACTAATTTTTTATTCAAAAATAAGAGTAGTGGTACGTTGGGCGTACTACTGCTTAGTAGTAGTACGTTCAACGCACGAAAATTATGAATTATTATTTTTTGGCTCATGCAACTTTTGTTTCTCATTTGTTTAGGATGAATTTTCATTTATATGTCGTTTCTTATATTTTTTGTATGTAAGTGAAAATAAAATAGTTGAATTTACTCACCGGTAGAGCAAGTGTGTCTTTTTTAAAAACATATGACTGTGGAAAAAAAATGATGGAATTTTTTCATACAATACTCTATCTTGATAACAAAATTTGGATTTCGGGCCTTGTTTCAAGACTCAGAAGTTTGCTTTGTATATAGTTCAAAATTACATTTACACATAATTAATTATAACTATACGGGTAGTATTTTTTATTGACTGAGTAGCCCACTCTAAATTTATTTGTTGTTATATAACTTTTCTAGCTCTATTGTATAGCTTCTCTTGTACAGATCTTACTTTGTAGAATTTTCATATCACGTTTGACACTCAGTAAATTCTACTTATTTTATTTTCACTTATGTACAAAAAAATATAAGAAACGGCATATAAATGAAAATCCATCCTAAACAAATGAGATACAAAAATTGCATGAGCCAAAAAATAATAATTCACAATTTTTGTGCGGTTTTGCCCAACGTACCACTACTCTTATTTTTGAATAAAAAATTATTTTTCGTGCGTTCAACGTACCACTACTTCTATTTTCGAATAAAAAACTTGTTTTCGTGCATCTAAGGTACGAAAACTCTATTTTCGTGCGACCAACATACGAAAATTGAATTTTCGTGCAACCAACGTGCGACAGTGTATTATTTTTGTAATTTCTCTGATTCTAGTATTATTTTTATAATTCTGGTTAATAAAAATATTATTTAAAAAAATCAGTAAAGCCATGTCAGCACGGCTGGACAATACTGTACCACGTCTGAACGGACTCTACGCCGTCTTCAACATGAACTTCGACTGTCTCTACGTCGTCGCCGACCCCTTTTCCTCTTCCCATCCTGTATTATTCGGGTTTATAAATGACTGTGTGTTCAATTGGGCATGGTCTGTTTTCTTCAAATATGTAAATTTCGCATATATTGTTCTTCCTCCCTCGATGACAGGGGAAAAAATCAGAATGGCAAATTTTAGAAGGGCCAAATGCTTACACCAAAATAGATGCAAGGGAGTATTTAAGATAAAATATAAAAAAATAGAGTCTGTATGTTTTAAAGACTGAAGATGCTACTTCCCTGTGAACAGTTTTTGTTTTACCATTTTTTTTTAAAAAAAATCTTTTGCTGTACCAATATAATACAGTGCCTGAAGAAAATCTCCGACGAGCGGTACAACTGCAGTTTACCGCACTAATGGCACAAGAAAACTAAGCATGCGGTGAAATTATCAGTAAATTGAGATCTACAGATAAGATGGTTTCAAATAGGAGTCATCACAACATGATTGTAGCATAGCAAACAGTTTCCAGCCCAGAAAGGAAACAGGTAAAAATCATGGTGAAATGTCTTTAGGAGACTAACAAGTAACAGAGCTAAAAATGAGATCATCTACACCGATAGCAGACTGCATATTTCAAGCCATGATTTTGGCCGATCTCATGTAGAGGCTGTCCACGACCTTCCCGACGTTCGCAATAGTTTCAAGTGTGGCAGGGAAGATTTCCTCAGTCTTGGGATCCTCGAAGATGATGAGGCAACCAGCGCCCTGATCCAGAGTTCCTGCAAACTTCTTGTCAAGGATCATCTGAGACAGCTTCTTCTCAACGTGGTCAATCGGCAGCTCGATCATCTCTGCTATGTGCGCAATCTCCACCCTCGAGTACGGCTCAATCAACCTGCAGAGATTCTGCTCCAGGAGGGTGTCATAGAGCGACGAGAGATGCCTGTGAACAATGGGATCTTCCTCCAGCTGGGCCTTGTAATCACGAAGGGCAGTTTCAAAGAACTTCAGAGACCTTTTGGAGTAGGCATCAGCCACAGCTTTCATAGCATCAACATCAGGACCCAGATACTTCAGGCCAGCCTTTGAGGAGACTATTCCGGCAACATCATCAGCTTGACTAACCATTATCTTGCATAGAAGCATGTATTTCAAGCTGGAGATGGCCTTAGGATCATCCAGTGAACTAAAAGCTTCAAATGCTTCAAAGAAGTAGCTGTAAGCAGTCTTGTAATCCTTTTCTTCAGCATGAAGGATTCCACTCTGCAGGTCGATAGTGCCCTGCTGAGATGGTGGAACGTAAATAGCATTGGCCGCAGTTCTTGCAGCAGTCAGAGAAGCTTTGGCCTTCGGTAAGTTTCTCAGAGAGAAATGAAGCTTGCTCTCCAGGAGGTCAATGTCAACAAGAAGCAACTTGTCGTCCAGCCTCCTGACTTCCTTGATAAGACCGGAAAGAAGGTTAAGCGCTTCAGTATACTCCTGGTTCTCTAACAGAAGGGCCGCCAACCTTGCTTCAACGCGCTGCCTAAGGAAGGTACGCTTCTCTGCACGTGTCCATTCCACCATCTCCTTGCAAAGTGTGATCTGAAGATCAGACGTTCCAGGTATCTTGGCAACAGCATCAATGATTCCCCGCACAATCTTTGCAGTCTTAGCCTTGGGAATCAGTGCAAAAAACGGCCTGAGCTTGGTCAAAAGGTTGCGAAGGTCCTCAGCTCTGTTTTCTTTTGTGAGATAGTTTGTCAGATTTGTAATTGCAAGCTCTTTTGTTCTCAGCGCATCTGCAGAAGTAGATGGGTCTTCAAGCAACTGGTAGAGGATGGAGATAGACTCCGAAGCATCCTTAGCCTCCTGCGCCTTTGCTATTGATTCAGTTGTAGCAGGAAGGTATGATGATTGCATCGAAGAAGACATGATTGGTTCCGACTGCATGAGAGATGATCACAATTTGTTAGGGAAAAAAAAAACAGGCCCTGGTCAAATGGTGATGGATAATAGAAATTAATAGAATGTGTATTGAAGAAAGCTGAAGGATATTGTTCACATCATGTATTTTGGCCAACTGGATCATCCGACTAATACGGTTCTTTGACCAGTAAGAGATAGCCTTTTCAACCATTAACTATGTTAGACCTGGTGCATTCTGGTTCAGCTATCCCACACCTCATAATTATGAGACTACCCTGTTTATGCATAAAACATTGATGGCAATGGCCTCATCGCACAAAATTTCCAAACATTTTTTTTCTCTTTTTGCATAGAACTAATAACACAGGAATTCTTCAAAATCATAACAAGATCGATATACTGCCTTTATAGATAACTTCTACCCCCAACGTGGCTAACAAGAATACTGCATTCAGGCTGCAAGTTCACCTAGCGGACATATCACACAAAAACCTCTAGGTTCAAGCTTGCAGGCAGTACATTAAGGAAACTAGTCACAGAAAATTAAGTTTCACTCTGTATAATTATGTTAAGCAAGCTGCTCAGTGCTCCCAGATAATAAAGTTGCAATATGTAGATCAATCGAGTGCTACTTCGCATGAAACTAAACAATTACATTGCCCTGTATGCAAGAGAGGAAAGTATCTGACTAACTTGGCGATACCCCAGGAGTCCTCTATAGCCTCAATTAAAGATGTCTCCTAGAACTAAGCGAAAGATGTCTCCTGTACTTAGGGCAAGAGAACGAAGTCGAGATCGCGTCAAAACAGAGTTCTGATTCCAATTTGCAGACATCATACATGGATGGATTGATTGGCAGGTAGAACAGGATATGGATGGATCGAATGGTAGGGAGGTGCAGGAAACAAAACTACAACCGACAGGAACTCGGATCTGATTCTAAATCCCGCAGAGCAAACAATTCAGTAATCCATGGAAGCAAGCTAGGGTTCCGGTTGCCCTTACCAACGAAAGAAGGGGAGACCAGCTGCCTCGCGAAAGACCAGCTAAGCTCCAGCAGGGGAGAGAGCGGGGGAGGACGACGACGGCGGCCGGCGGGCGTCGCGTCGGGTCGAGGCGGGGGAAGGTGGCCGGCGCAGGAAACGTGAGGGAGGGTTCGGTTGCAGATTCCGCTCACGACTTGCAGATCGTCACGAGTCACGGACAGTCAAGGATTTGTTTGAGGGATGGACTGAGAAAGCCCACTGACGATATGGCCCATTTATCGTACTGGCCAAGCCGATTGGGCCAAATCACGGCCGGCCTGCAGCCTCCTTTTTGCCGGCCGGCCATGCAGGCGCGCCGCCCCGAAAAACGACAATCCCCATGGTCTTGGTCGGGCTCTTGCGGCCGGCCCTTCCCATCACTTGTACTACCCCACCACTCCTCGGCCGATTCGCCGCCGTCGGCCATCGGAGCCGGTTCGCCGCCGCCGGGATGGCCGGGCTCACCGCCACGCCATCCGCCGCCGCACAGATCGGGGGCTTCCTCTCGAGGAAGCCGTATGCGCCGCCTTCGTGGGCCTCGCACCTCTCCCCCATGCCTTCCCATACCTATTCGCTTGGCCATGTAAGCTTCCACATCCCCACTACCTCACTATCTGACCGCTACTTACTCCAGTCCATGAATTCAGATTAGTTCAGCTTGATTAGAATCTAGACATGACATGGTCACTTTAATGTGACTTCTAACTCGTATTTTGCTGATCAAAACAGTTCCCAACACCGATCCACAAGTGGAATCTGCCCAATTTGCCGGAAGGCACGGAAGTATGGATCAAGGTGCGACAGAAGAGCTACTGTACTTCTCAATTTCCACTGTTGTACAAGAAAAAGCATTCGAGTCACGGTAGTTTTTTAGTGAACTTCGGATTCTGACGTGGGGTGATTTTGGGGATTTTTCAGAGAGACGATTTATCTGGCATGCAACTGAGCGGGAACAAGGTCCGGAAGCTGGAGTTTCTGATGGCGGATGCCGTGGCGCAGGGTGCGGACTGC
This sequence comes from Eragrostis nindensis, assembly GCA_012490785.1. Taxonomy (NCBI): domain Eukaryota; kingdom Viridiplantae; phylum Streptophyta; class Magnoliopsida; order Poales; family Poaceae; genus Eragrostis; species Eragrostis nindensis. The sequence goes on from JAAXCT010000202.1 coordinate 737,312, forward strand.
ATTATCACCGTTGGTGGTATCCAGAGCAACCATTGCCGTGCGACGGCAGTGGCTGCTAAGTATCTCAATCTTGATTGTTACCTGATACTACGTACTTCTAAGGTGATTTTTGTGTGCTTGTGGCATGGAATCAGTTGAGCACTGTGGTATGAACTTTCTTTTGTGGATACTTTTCAGCTACTTGTGGACAAGGACCCTGGTTTGGTTGGCAATCTACTTGTTGAGAGGCTGATTGGGGCACACATCGATCTTGTGTCAAAAGAAGAGTATGGAAAAGTTGGCAGCGTGGTAAGCTATTCACCTGTTATTGTCGTAAGCTGTTTCGTAGTTCCTGGCCATCTGTAATCAATGTCTCATTGCACAGTCATGTTATGTTTGAATTATATATTTTGTTCACAACTGATTAATCACTATTTTTGTGAGAGATCCGATCAAGTTACTTGTGCTATATAAATTTGAAGACTGCAAGAGTTAATATGCACTTTTCATTTAAGATCTTATTAAGTTCCTATTCTTTGGTTATTTATTTGGATGATTTGATAAACCAAACAGGTTTGTTAAGCTACTGCTTGTGAGCACTTTTTTCTTATTAACCAGAACACGGGTTTATTTGATATAGGCTTTAGCTGATTTGCTGAAAAAGAAGTTGTTGGAGGAAGGGCGGAAACCATATGTGATTCCTGTTGGTGGATCAAACTCATTGGGAACTTGGTAATATCCTAGATTCAGTAATCGCTGTGAAACCTTATCTGCATATTATATTTTTGGTGTTCCTCCATCCAAGGGTACAAGGCATACTTTTACTTTGGCTTGGTGTCAAATATTAGACTTACTATTTTATGATACACTATGTCCTTTTATAGCTATAAGACTGCTAGACTAGTGTGGTGTGAAAGCACGTTAAAATACAAATCTAGTTATACAATTTTTTTTACACTAAACATGCTTATTATTTGTATAACTGTTGGTCAAAGTATACAAACTTTGACTTTTTTCAAAACATGCGTCTTTTTTTGTTTTAAGTTACCCTTGGGTATAATGTTTTTGGGGATTGGTGACTATGTGAATCCATCTTAAAAGGAGTGTGTGTTGCCAATCCTGAATTGGACGCCATTAACTCCCCATTTTATTGAGAGATGCGTTGGCGTGAGAATTGTCTAGGCTCTGAAGTTTGTGGATCCCATCTAAGGAAAGGTGGTCTGTATGATATGTCATATAGTGGTTGGCTAATGCCATGTGGTAATGTGGCTTATGGTGATGACTATGTAAACCAAGGTATGTGGACTATTTAATGGGCGCTGTGTCTGATACATAAGAGTACAAAATTACATGCTGTAAAGATGAGGGTGGATTCACCCCAAAAGTCTAGCCTACTGTCACCATAACATATTCAAACGAATTCGATTGTGCAACCTAATCTCTAAAAATCTTGCTTTTATAGGGGGTATATTGAGGCAATAAGAGAGCTGGAGCAGCAAGTTCAGCAATCTACGGAAGTAAAGTTTGATGACATTGTTGTTGCATGTGGCAGGTATTTCAGTCCAATCTTCTTACATTTTGTAGCAATATTTCATATGCAGTTCCAATCATGTCATGCCTAGATCCTGAAAGTTGCAAGATCGCTACTTTATGGTTGGGTGATTTTGTATTTCATGCAGTGGTGGAACCATTGCTGGTCTTTCTTTAGGATCAAGACTAAGCAGCTTGAAGGCAAAAGTATGATAATTCCTTTCTTTGTTATCTTATTATCCTCAAGTGTACAAACTAACAATCGACTTGTAGGATAGGTCCATGCATTCTCCGTTTGTGATGATCCCGAATACTTCTATGACTATGCTCAAGGGCTGATTGATGGGCTTCAGTCTGGTTTGGATTCACGTGATATAGTCAGCATTGAAAATGTAAGTATACTTTGGAACTACAGATATTAGATAGTAATCATTTGATGTACAGACTTCAAAATTACATCTGCGTTGCTTTGTTGTGCCACATACTACAGCCCTGACCTTGCCTGTGTGCAGGTCACACAATTGGTATGCAACTTATTTAATCATTTCATATAATTACCTTTCATGATAGGGAGCTTCCTCTACTTTTTTCCTTCAAAAAATTTTACACGGAAATCTGATAACCGAAATCATCCTGTTCATGTAACTTGGTAAAGGTGAACATTTGGTTTGCTCATCGGTAACTCCGTTTTACAGGCTAAGGGATTAGGTTACGCCATGAACACAGCTGAGGAGCTTAAATTTGTCAAAGACATAGCTGCAGCAACAGGCATTATCCTTGATCCAGTCTACAGGTGCAATATGTTCCTCACGTTTGAGTTATTGAAATACCCTTGACATTGAATATATGATTTGGCATCCTGCAAGCTAGTATCTGATCCCAAAATAGTATAAACATTTTCTATGTCAAGCTTATGCTGAAAGCCCCTGTTGATTTTTTTTAATTATTATTTTTTGCTTTCCCAACGAGCATACCTGTTTCATCATGCTGCAGTGGGAAGGCAGCTTATGGAATGCTACAAGACATGGCTGCCAATCCAGCCAAGTGGAAAGGACGAAAAGTTCTGTTCATCCATACAGGTGGTCTTCTCGGTTTGTATGATAAGGTTGACCAGTTGTCATCTTTGGCTGGGAGCTGGCGCAGAATGGAACTTGAAGATTCTGTTCCACGGAAAGATGGCACTGGTAAGATGTTCTGATTGATATGGTCCAGATGCATCCTTGATGATTCAGTCTTCCAGACATTTCGCTGTTGTGGAGTACTCTTACAATCTTATTAAGATGATTGACATTATATAGAGTAATTGTGCAGTTTAAAAATAAAGCATATCTTTCTGCCATTGGAGAAAACTCTTTCTATAGTGATGTTTGAGTACCTTTTCTGCTCTATCTTTCTGTTATGTAAACCTAAGTCAGTTATAAAGATCTGCCTGGCAGTAGCTCTTTAGTGCTATCAGTTTCAAAGATCTTTTGAGTTTCGGTTACTAGGAACATAAATAATCTTTTACAAAAGCCCCTTCGTTGTTTTTGATATTGTTCATCCTTCAGGAACTTGCAAAGTAAACGTCATCTTTACAAGGGCAGCATTGTCATGACATATATAAAAGCAGATTAACCATCAACACAGTAAATCAGTTTGTAGGCATTTATTTACATATTTCATAAGAAACTACACAAATGTAGGTGTCACTGATAACAAAACTGGACAATAGATCTAAGGAATAATGTTGAAAAGTTAATTGCCAGAGCCAAACATCATCATCCATCCAAATAACTTAGATATGCGACCTAAGCCACAAACGAGTCTATCACAAAAACTTCCAGCAAAAAGGATCAGCCACCGCGCACCACTGTAACCGGGCATGTTGCATTGTTGACGACATAATTGCTGACACTTCCAAGGAGGGCCCTGCACGAAGATCCAAAGAGAAAAAGAAACAATGAGGCAGCTGTGATTAGCCGGGAACTTACAGGTTGACAGAGTAGAGGTTTAGGTGTACCTTTTCAATGGCCCTAAACCTCTGCAACCAAGCACAAAGGTGTCCACCTTGAGATCATCTACAGCCTCACATAGTTTCTCCCTTGCGTCACCCCAATAAATCTTTGCTAGTACTTCCACCTGATCCAATCAAACAACAGAAGCAATGTTTTACCAAATAGTTTTTTCGTACAATATCATTTTCCTGGTTGAGCAAAAAAATGCAAGGGAGTATGATATGAAAGATTGACTGGCGATGCATACAAGTTCAAGAAATTAAGAGGGGAGCATTTATCTGTATGACGTGCTGATAATGTTTCCCTTACTATTTCTGCTGATTGTTTCACCGGGCGAGTGTTTTTAGCCCATGTTTTCTCGTACAGTTCAGGTGTTTTCGTGAGATGAGAATTTTTTTTAAATGATGTCCTTATATTTGGTGTGATGATTCCTCTTTTGTGTGAGGTTTATGCAAACTATGATAAAGCCACATATATCAGCTATGGCAGGGTGATCAATGTGACAAAGATGAGAATTCAAGTAAAATTCAACTGTACTATTCAGTGCTACGGTCTATCACACCGGGCCAGCACTACGCATATGTTTTCCTTTCCCAGCCCGTCCATCCAGCAGAGCCCTTGAAACGAGCTTAGAACTGTGTTTTACCGCATTGTCACCCATGATCCTAATCCCAAGATAATTTAGTGAGCAAGCTGTAGAGACATTACCTTCTTGGACTTGGCTTCATCTTGAAGGATCTCTAGTACCTCCTTGTCGGGATTCACCCCGTACCTGGCCTGCACGTTCATCTCCATGAACTCCGGTAGAGGAATCAAAGCTTCAGAACAGTGAAACAGAGACAATGGTGCCGTCAGTTACAATCCTTGAAATCAAGCAACAAGAGAGCGTAACTGAAGAACTGAATATGCAATGTTCTTTTTTCTACTTACGTGAGCCCGTGTTCTTCCAGAGCTCCTTGTGGCTTGCGTCCGCTCCTTTGGAGAGTACATGGACCAGGACGACCCGGTCGCCGGCCTTTAGCAGGTGGTCGGCCGCCCACCTCGTCGCGGCCTTGCTCGACGGCGAGTAGTCCATGCCGATGCCAACGGTGCGCTTCGTGGCCGCCATGGTTGTCTGCAACGTACGCCTCACGCTATGAGTTTTCGAGGAATCGGCGGACGAGTCGGGGGTGGTGAAGCTGGGAGGGTACAAGTTGGGCTATATGTAATGCTATTTCTGGGAAGAGTCAGGCTTGGGCTCCAAGAACAGTTTCTAAGGTAGTTGGAGTCGAGCAAAAATATCACCAGTTGGTGCGGCGTTGTAGTAGACTAGGTTCGGCTTTATTCCTTGATCGACTTGGTTTCCTATCATTGCCTGGTGGCCACTGCCAGCTGGACAAAACTGATTGCGTTCTCTCGAGAAGGATCTGAAATTGTCTGGAAAATGGAAGAACAGCTTCGTCCAAGTTTAGTAAAACACCGGCTGTGATCTGTGGCCCAAGGCCATTTGCCTTGGTTCCAGGTGTAGTTTTTCGCAGCGGTTCATGCATGAGTTCTCAGTTGACACGGAGGCCTACTTCCTGTGGGCGATCACATTGGATGGAAAGCAACCACAGTGGTCTCGAAAATAGAAAAATCTCGCTTGCGTAATAGACATATAGTTTGCCTCTTTGATGCGTTCATGCAATCGACCCAACTTGTTGTGCTTGCGTAATAGACAGTTTGCCTCTTTGATGCGTTCATGCAATCGACATAACTTGGTAGTAATTTTTACCGGCCGAGGTTGGCAAAACTGTGGGCCGGTGGACGGGTTTGCAAGCTGATGTTGGGAATCAGATACCCTAGCCTAGCCGGCCTTCTTTTTCTCAGTGGCTAGTCATGCATCGTGTGTGAATGACTGGGTCCATGTGTTTTTTTTTTTCGGAAACATGGTCCATGTGTGTGAATGATCTCGAAACGGAGTGGGAAGTCATGCATCAAAGGCACCAACTAGCTAGTTCTGAATCGTGACGTTGCTTCGACGCGACACTGGGAATCAGAATCGATTCATCATGTCCCGTGCGTTTCGGCTGTCCTTTTCGCTTGTTGCTGTTTTGCCCCCACCCTGCTAATTAAGGCTGTCCTGGTTCGAGTCATGGGCCAAATTAAAGAGCCAAAACGCACGGCTTGTTGCCATGAGTCCATGCCCGGCGGGCAGCTCTACCAGGCCCTCTTTCCTGACCTCTCAAGTTCAGCCAGCGGAGAGCTCAACCGCATGGGGTTCAACACGGCGGATGCCTGTCAACGCGAGCGGGAGGAGTGCACCACGCGGCGCCACCCCCGCATTGGCCGGCCACGCGTTTCGTGCCCAGCCTACCCGAACGGCTGGCCAGCGCGAGAGCCACGCGCGCTGTTCTCCACCATGCGTGGCCTCGCCCACATCACACAGGTAGGGACGTCGCCGCGGAGAGCTCTCGTACAGGAGCAGGAAACATGCGCTAGCTAATCGGTCGGAACGAGACGCCAACATTGAGCTAGCCTAGCTGCGCTCTCCACCCACGACATCACCGCCCGCCGGCGACCAAGTCGTTCTGCCGCCTTTAACTGTCCTCAATGCGCACGTCGTTCCGTCGCTTTGGTACACGTACTACACCGCCCGCACTGACGGCACTGTCCCCTGCTTCCCTGTCCCCGAAGACCAGAACACGTCCGGGAAGAGCGCGGCAGCCGCTGTACGTAGTTTCGGTGATTTGCTGCCGCGCGTTGACGGCGGTCGTGGCGTGGCCGCGCGCGTTGGCTCACGTCGACGCGCAGGCGCTCGATCCGTTGCCAAGAACGTCGACGCGGATCGGAGGCGCCGGCCGCCTGGTGTCCACTCGTCAGGACCACGTCGCCGTCCAAAGCAACCGTTGTCGCTGACCCTGATTACTGACCATCGGGCGCTGGCGCTACGACACCGGATGCCGCCGCCGCTCAGGAAAAGACACGCCGTCGTGAGGTCGCCGTCGACCAAGGATCACGCGCCGGCGTCGAGCGCTCCCGGGGCGGCGGTGCTGCGACGTGCCTGCCGAGAACGCACCGAGCGCAGCCCGCATGCGCACGCAGCAAGACGGCGCGCGCTCAGCGCGTCGTGGAGGAGAACGGCGGTGGAGCGAGGAAAGGGTCACGTTACAGTTCAAATATCCGCGTTGATCCTGCCCGCCCACGTCCCATCCAGCGGTTGCGAGATGCCCAGGGGCGGTCGCTATTCAAATAGCGACCACCCCGGGGTCGGCGCCCTAAAACAACGCCGCCATGACCTACGCTCGAGCTCTACAAGCTTGGACGCGCGAGTTCTCGGCACCGCAGCCCTTCAACATCCTCTCAAGAGCGGATGCTCTGCAGCCTCTGCTACGGCGGGCTCTGCCCACGGACGACGACGGCTCCGCGGCCGCGCGCCGGGTCCCTCGTCGCCGACGCCGAGAGGTGAAAAAGTCCAAGACGGTGATCGAACGTTTGAACTGGTATCCGTGGCTATAGTTTGGCGCGAATGGTTCTTCAGATTTCTCCGGGAAGATGTTCGGCGGTGCCGTGCGCCGGCTCGCCGGCTGCTCGCAGTACCGCGGCCGCATGTAGCTAGCGGCCAAACGAAACAGTCACTTCGAGCTCATTCGTTTGGCTCCAGTTTCCCAGTAGCCGCATGCAAAGGTCTCAACCTAGCTCAAAGGCCGCGGATTAAACATTTAAACGAGCCCATCACAAGAGTTTCCTTGCATCTGCTCTGATTGTCGTAAGTAACACTGTCGCAGACTCGCAGTTCATTGCAGCCAAAGTGAACTTTGGATAATCAAGACACTGATGTGTTTCTTGCTGGCGTACTCTGTACTCTTGCGTGGTGAATATGGAAAAGGCAGCAGTTGAACCGTTCCAAACAAGGTGAAAAGTCCTAGAAAAAGCTGACTATAACTCTTCGTCAAGGGAGCTTTTTTTTTTTTTGAGAATCAAGGGAGCTTTGATTACTACTAGTAGTACTAAAACTTCTCATCAGACCGCGGAAGTCACAGTTTACGCGTAGCCTGGTGCACCTCGTCGTGTTTCATGCATGCCGACCGCGAAGCATCATGTCAACCTAGGAATCCTTCAACTCAAGCAGCCAGACTCTCACGTATGGTCAAGATATGGAATGCTTTTAAATCAACCCTCAACTCAACCCACGTTTCAGCCATTCAGGATTGTTACCGAACAAATACAGGAATTTCGATTCTGATTGCCGCACAAATATGGTAATCTGACAAACGGACGGAAAAATGCACAAATCATTTTCAAATCATATTTCGTATTCTCCACTCCATTATCCGTTCGATTTTCATAAATTTTGAATAAAACGGAAATGATCGGAAAAGTATAAAATACAGTGTCGGTTGTTTAGCAAAAATACCATTCCGTTTTCAACCCTAATCTCACACTGGCTGCCCGGGCATGTCATGCTCATAGCCGTACAGAAATCTTCTAGAACATGCATGAGTTTTCCGAAAGTTTTCGCTTTTGAGACTTCCGGATTAAGCCTCACTACAAGAAAACATGGTTTTAGTCACCAAGTTTTAGTGACCAAGGAAATTTTTTTATGTTGGTCACTAAAAGTTGATTAATAGTGACCAAGTTTGAGTTTTTTGGTGGATATACGCTTTTAGTGACCAACGTTATATATAGTTACCAAGGTTGTGTTGGTTGCTAACTAGTTTTAGTGACCAACATATGCAATTATTGGTCACTATATACATATAGTGACAAGGTTTTTGCCACCAAAATATGATCAAGCTTGTTGGTGACAAGCTAGCTATTGACCAACAATAGACATATAGTGACCAAGTACATTGGTGACTAATAACCATTTTTCTTGTAGTGCCTTGCATTCAAAGCAACTTTTCTGATGCCAAATCTAGTGTATATCTTTCACTGAACATTCTCTAACAGTTCTAATTAATTGAACCCAGCATAGTGAAGGGTTTAAGAATCTAGGATTTGGTCTGCACTGACTTGTGTTTTTCATGTGCTTTTCCATGCATGTAGGTGCAGGCCAAGTTTCTTTGGCCGTCGTTTGTGAGAAAGGACCGTAAAAAAGAAGGAGAAGAGATTTTAGGCCGCCTTGTCGTTTTCGAAAAAATTTAGTCTGCCTTGATCGTCCCTGCAGAGGCATGCGTCAACCGTAGAAGACAAAAGGAATGAGGGAACACATAAATATTCAGATCTGGACCCGTTCTTCGAATCTTCTTATGCTTTCTCATTTCTGTTCCTGGTAACTATCCCACAATCTCCAAGAGATTTGTGTTTGAACAAAGACTCTCCAGGAGATCCTATAGGTTATATTCTCTTTCGCAACACTATAAATAGAGCTTTAGGAGCGCTTATTGTCTGCACAAAAGGCAACGCACATCCTGCCTGGCTCCGCTGAAGCAAGCAGCCAGCATTTTGGTGTCAGGTCTGGTCATTTTCTTCCATTGTTTTCAGCTGTGAAGTTGCTCGCCGAAGCGCAAGGATGCCGGACCGCAACAAGGTGAAGAAGGGCATACTGGAACTGATATTCGGCTGCTTTTCATCATCCAAGACGAAAAAATGAGATGATCAACTCCGAGTTTAATTCTGGTGCTTCTTCGTGCCTTCCAAAATGGAAAATTACTATGATGTGTTGTTGTTAAATGTAGGGTGTGTATTATGTAACAATAAAAGCTGGCATAGACGGCCGGCCTAGCTTGAGGTCAGTTTGCTGGTGAGCGTGCTCTAGTTGATCTGTAATCTTGCATGCAGTCGACTTTGTTTTAAAGAAGTTGAGTTTGTTTGTTTTTTGCTTCATTTCCACTTTCCAGTAAAGAACATTGTCTTTGGTTGGAACCTTGCAAGCAGACGTGAAATATAATGGAGAGGGCTGTATGCAGTACATGCCCATATGATACGTGCACTTGTGTTTCTATATATGCGCTTGATATCCCCTGTTTTGGACCGAAAATAACATTTACTGAAAGCAAGTAGTAGTATAATACAGAACAATTTCAGGCTAGGATACCAATTTAATCCATACGGAGTACGTAGAGTACTACGTATCAATTCAGAAGACTATACAAGTAAAAAGTGGCTGTTAAGCGGACAGGCCTCTGGCCTGATGGCAAGGCGCAAGGGCGCGCTGGAGCCGACGGGGGTTCGATCCCCCGTCCCGCACCCGCCTCCAGGAGGCAGCGGCAAGGGTGCCGTTTATCTAAAAAAAAATAAAAAAAAAAGTGGCTGTTAAGCTGGTGTGGGTTTTCAGCAAGATCTACGAAAGCAGAAGGGCCCTTTTTTTTTCGAGAATGATCAGCGTTTGTGTTGGGCTGCCGATCCGCCGAGGTGGCTCACCACCGTCTCAATCGCCTAGCGGCCATGGCCCAATCAGCTGACTGAGCCACCGTCGCCGCCTCGCAGCAAAAGACACGCCCGTCGTGAGGTCGACTGAGTATCACACGCCGGCGTTGAGCGCTCCCGGGCGGTGCGACGTGCCTGGCGAGAACGCGCGCAGCCCGCAGTCGTGGAGGGGACCGGGCGGTGGAGGGAGGAAAGGGACGCGCTACAGTACAGATATTCTCGTTGATCCAGCCCGCACACGTCCCATCCAACGGTCCCGAGATGCCCAGGGTTTTTTTTAGAAACGGGGCTTTCGCCCCCCACTTCATTAGAAAGCAGGTTTTCAGTACAAAGTTCATGACAGAAAAGTAAAACACGACACTCAAGCTGGAAAAGTAGGCTATCCTATTACATCCAGTGTCTGATCTGCAAGATCATCACGCAGCAACCGCAAGAGACCAACACATTATCCTGTAATTCTTCTGCTTGCAGGTGCCCATCCTTGTGATCTTCGAAATGCTTCACTTGCCACCCTTCTGAGGCGCTTGCTTCCTTCCTCCACCATTCCTTTTAGCTTCTTTTTCTGCAGAATTACCCACTTGTCAAGCCAGGAACAGGTTTGGAATATCAGCTCAGTTGGATCATTTAGTTTTTTTATCTCTGAAGCACACATCATTTCTGGTCTTCCAAATGGACCAGAGTAATGCTCCACACCCCAGTAGTATCAGTGGCCTGTGGGTGTTCTCGAAGCTCGACAACCACTCGCCCATCAGGTCATCGATATTACTGGGGCTAGTACATATATCGAGAGCACATTTGACAACAGTCCAGGCATATTTAGCCACTGGACAGTCAAATAGCAGGTGCTGTATGGATTCCTGAACTCCACAAAATTCGCAGTCAGTGCTGCCTTTCCATCCTCGTTTCTGTAGGTTATCCTTGGTCAATATGCTATCTTTAAGCAATAACCAAAAGAACACCTTAATTCTCTGTGGGATCTTAACTTTCCACATGAAAGTATATGGGAAAGGGACACCTAGCGTCTTCAACCTCTGATATAATGAACTAACTGTGAACCCCTTGTTGTTCAAACTCCATTTTGATTTGTCTCTTTCTTCAGTAAGTCTTGTCTCAGCACAGATATGTAGAACCTGTTCCCACATTTCTGTTGTCTCTCCTATTAGTGTTCTTCGGAACTTTATGCACTCGGGGCCTGCTAGGATCACCTTGTTGACCGAAATTTCTTTGTTAAAAGCCAGCTCAAACAACCTTGGGAAGTGGACTGCCAAAGGTTTTCCCTCGTACCAGGCATCTTTCCAGAAGCATGTGTTCTTCCCATTTCCCACCTTTTTTGTGCAGAATTCCTGGTATGTGGGGTTAACCTCTATGAGTCCCTGCCAAAAGTGTGAGCTTCTTGATTGTAGATAGAGGTTTTCCTTTCATGTATTTTTTCTCCAGACTTTGCTGCCAGATGCCATTAGTGTTATCTAGCTTCCAAAGCCATTTGCATAAAAGACTTGTATTCATAGTTAACAAGTCCAGTATGCCCAAACCTCCCTGATCTTTAGGCATTGTGATGGATGGCCAATTGACCAGGTGATACTTCTTAATGCCTTCACTCTCTTGCCATAGAAACCTAGCTCTATAATAGTCCATCTTCTTAATTACTCCTTTTGGCACTCTATACATGGACAGCATATAGAGAGGCACATTTGTCAAACTAGCATTTGTCAAAGTAAGCCTGTCTCCCATGTTTAAGAACCTGCCCTGCCACACACTTAGTTTTTTCTCCAGCTTCTCCTCAGTAGGATTCCACTGTGAGTTGCTAAGTCTTTTGTAGTCAATAGGCACACTTAGGTATTTCATAGGGAGGGAGTTAACAGGAAAGTAAAAATTTCACTGTATATCTCCCTCTTTTCTTTAGCCTCACCAAAGCAGATAATGTCACTTTTATGAAAGTTTATCTTCATTCCTGACATCTGCTCAAACAGGCATAAAATGAACTTGAGGTTCCTTGCTGATTCTATGTCATCTTGTATCATGAATATTGTATCATCCGCATATTGAAGCATGGCAAGGCCCCCATCTATCAAATGGGGCACCATGCCTTTGATCAAGTCTGTTTTTTGGGCTTGCTGAACCAGCAAGGCCAAACCATCTGCCACTATATCAAACAACAACGGGGATAGGGGATCCCCCTGCCTCACCCCCTTGTATGTGTTGAAATATGGACCAATGTCATCATTCATACGGATAGCCACTTTCCCTCCTCGCACCACCTTCATGACCCAGTCACACCATTTGTCCCCGAAGCCTTTTTTCTGCATAAGTTGATAAAGAAAGGACCAACGAACTTTATCGTAGGCTTTTTCAAAATCAACTTTGAAGATAAATCCACTGCTCTTTTTTTTATGAACTTCATGTATAATTTCATGCAGCGCCACCACACCTTCTAAGATGTATCTTTCTTTTATGAAACCTGTTTGTGTGTCACCGACCACCTTGGTAATAACCTTACCCAGTCTGCTAGTAAGTGCTTTAGTGAGAATCTTATAGCTCACATTTAGCAGGCATATTGGTCTATAATTCTTCATCTCATTAGCCTCTGTACTTTTGGGTATAAGGGTTATCAACCCATAGTTTAGTCGCTCAATAGGTAGAGTTCCTTTATGGAAGTCATCAAACAGTTCCTTTAAGTCATATTTAATGACATCCCAGAACTGCTGATAAAATTCCACCGGAATTCCATCTGGTCCTGGAGCACTATTATGTTTCATTGAGAAAACCACTTCTTTGATTTCTTCTAGGGAGAAAGCCCTTGTTAACTCCTCTCTCTCCTCAGAGGAAATTTGTGGCATCTCCATATTATTCATGTTTATTTCAGTTGCCTGGGCTGGGCCAAATAAATCCTTATAGAATTCTGTTGCATGGTTCATTAGGTTCTTGTTCCCCTCAATCATTTGGTCCCCTTTCTTCAAGGAATGGATCCTTGTCTTTCTTCTTCTCCCGTTAGCCTTCAGCTGCAAATATTTAGTGTTCCTCTCTCCTTCCAGGATTTCTCTTTCTTTGGCCCTTTGTCTCAATTTTAGTTCCTCCTCTCTCATGAGGAATTTTAATTGAGATTCACACTCAAACTTCTCATGCCTCTCAGCCGCTGTTAAACCATCAGTTTCGCTTTTTATGTCTATCGTATTTATTTTGTCTAATAACTCATTTCTGATCTTCTTATAGGCCCCCTCTATGTTAATGTTCCAACCTTTTAGGAATTTCCTAAGTCTTCTCATCTTGTACTGCCACCTATCAAGGCTGGTTCTCCCCTTGGCTGGAGCTGCCCAATTTTTCCTGACCAAGTCAAGGAATCCAGGTCTCTCCAGCCAACATAGCTCAAACCTGAAGATTTGTTCCCTTCTTGGGTTATTACCAACTTCCAGCATTAAAGGGACATGATCAGAAATTCCTCTGTTCAGCCCTTTCACTGAGACATTTTGGTAAGTGAGCTCCCACTCTGGACTGGCTAGAAACCTGTCTAGCTTTTCAAAAGTGGGGTTCTCTCTGTTATTAGCCCAAATGTATTTCCTGCCTACTAACTTGAATTCTAGCAAACCATAATTTTCTATGATTGCATTAAAGATAAAGCTCCAGTTGTTTACACCCCCTGGTTTATTCTTTTCATCTTCCCTTCTGATGATATTGAAATCACCCCCAATTAGGGAGGGAAATCTGCTTTTATGACAGCAGGCAGACAACTCCTTCAAGAAGTCTTCTTTTCCTTCTTCTTGTGCTGCTCCATAGACAATTATTAGGTTCCATTTGAAACCATTTTGTTTGTCATGGAGAAGCACTCTTAGGATGCGTTCACCTTCCTCCACTTCTCCAACGTCAAAAACATCTAGGTCGACTCCCATGAGAATCCCTCCTGATCTACCAATCGGCTCAGTGTTGAACCAACAAACATTCCTGTTGCCACTGAGTCCTTCCAGCCATGTGGATTCAAAGGTGCGTTTATTGGTCTCTTGTATTCCAATAAAATTCACCCTTTCCTCCAACATCATTTCTTTTAGGAACTTGTATTTTTCAGGGCGCCCCAAACCCTGACAATTCCATACAAGGCCTTTCATTATGATTCTTTTGTGATTTTGTCCCCTCCCCCTTTTTTCTTAGTCTTTCTAAGAATTGGGGAGGTTTTCTTTTTCTTTTTCTTCTTTTGTTTAACCTGGCTGCTGATAGGCAGGCAGGTATCTTCAAAAGAAGCCTCATCCTGAGGATCATCCATCAGTAAATCCTGAATGACTTCAGAGTCAATATCAAACTGACCTGAAAGCTGTCCAGATTTATCATTTAACCTTTTTGAGCTTGATTGCAGGACTAGATTAATCCTAGCTTGCTCCAAGGACTTTATCACCTCTAAATTATTATTTCTGACAGCAGGATCATTACCAAGATTTACATCTAACTTGCAGGCAATATCATTCAGAATATCATTTTCAGTATGTAAAACTGAGAATGGGTTGTGTGACATACCTGGGTCTAGAAAAGCATCTTTGGATTCTGCCCTCTCAGCTGCCAGCTCATCGACTCTCTGATCTTCATATCTGCTCAGCCTATCACTCCTTCTCACATCATGTTGTGCTTGTGCTTGACTTGTCTTGCCCTTCTTCTTCACCACCTCTGTGAACTCCTTCTCCTGTGAGCTTTGGCCTTGACTGTTTTGAGACTGAGGTAATTCCACCCCACACTTTCTTGCAAAACTGTCATCATCTTGAGATTCAGGGATCTCCTCCTCCTCCCCATCTTGGCTGTCTTCCAGATTGATCCTTTCCTTCTCTTGGTCTGATGGTTGGCTTCCTTCAGACTCCACTAGGTCTGCCATGGGAGAGACAGAGCTAGTGGGTTCCTTATGTATCATCTGAATCATAGATGGAGTCCCCATTTGTGGTATGTTGACTGTTATGCCTCCTATATTAAGAGACTTACTCTCTTCTTCCCCGAAATCTGTTTTTCTGGCTCTTTCTTCCTCTAACTCTTTTTGCAGTTGCTCAGCTATTAGCTTATCTCTTGCCCTCTGTTGTAACTGCTCTTCATCCACTTCCATTCTATAGTCTTCAGTTTGAGTAGCCTGTGAGGAGCTATTTTCTGTGACTGATGATTTGCGTCTCTTGGATTCCCTGGTTTTCTCATCTTCCATGGATTTCTGTGTCTCCACTGCTATTCTCTTGCCAGGGTTCAGATCACCTTCCACATTCCAGCCTTCCTCCACAATAGCTTCAACCCTGAAGTAGATGTCATATATGAAAGGTTTCACAGCAAGTTCCAAAACTGGTGGAATTTTGCTGACACTTTTCACATCCACTTTGAACCTAACCTCATCTCTTTCCTCAAGGGCCTCAATATCTACCTCTTCAACAGCCCCAAGCATAGACCCTATCTCACATACTGCATGGTAGTTCAGCATTTCTTCAGGCACATTATCTACTGAAACCCACACTGTGTGAAGCCTGGCTTTTGCCCTGGCCTGAGAAGTCCAAGGCAGCACTTCCACACTAGCACTAGACCCTTTCAGTTTCAACTCAGGAAAACTAATCAGTTCCTGTAGTCTCTCTTTACTGGGGAACTGCATTAGGAAGTCTTGTCCACATTATCTTGCCTTCCATTCTTTCCCCCAAGCAAAATGAAAAGCAAAATCCTCTTCTAGTTGCTTCACTGTGAGAGACCCAGCCTTAACCTTGATCAGTCCCTGTGCCACTTTCCTGGTTTTCTTCAGATTCGGCTTGGCATGTTGTGCAGAGCAAAAACCAAGTCCATCCACTGCGAGACCCACAATCGGAATGATTGGTTTAGTCTGCTTCGGCCAAACACACCTCTCTGTTATGTGTGTATCTTTCCTGCAGATATCACATCTGACTGCTTTGTTGCACTCCCTTGAGTTGTGTCCATCAATTCCACACTTGGAACAGGTACTTCTTCCCAATTGCAGCCCCATCATCTGATCGAGGGCCAGTAGCAACATGTTCAGTAGGGAAAATACCAGATGTCGATCCTGTCGAATTCTGCTTGCCCTTCTGTTTTGGATCGGCCGCTTGCTGCTGGTTATCTCCTCTCCCTTGATTTGCCGACCTCGTCTTCCAATGCGACCTCCCCTCACCCGATGAACTCTGTCTGAACTGGTTCGCATTCACCTGATTTTGGTTTGGAATCTGACCATGGAATTGGCTTTGATTGTAGTGCTGATTCTGATTCTGACCATGACCTCCTCTCCATCCATCACTCTGCCTGTTGTAGTTCCTCTCCTCCCTCCAGTCTCTCTGCTGATCTCTCCCTCTGCCCGGTCGATACTCCATCGCCACCTCCTTGAAGGATCGATTCCGGTGTCGGCAGGCCGGCGAACCTCCTCCCACACCAACTCTCGGCCACTCCTCCCCCAAATTCAGTAGTGGATCGAGGTGTCGTATCTGGATCTGCCGCTCGCCTCCACCAAAACCTAGTCGCACGGAAGTGGGTTGAGTCCAGATGTGGTGGAGTGATTTCGCGATGTGGCGGAACTGGTCCGACCCCACGAAGTCAGGAGGAAGGAGACTCTCCGCTCCGCCATGATCGTGTGACGCAGGAGCTCCACACGTGTCCGCATCTGCTTGCCCTCTCCGCTTCCCAAATTGGGCCTCTTCCCATCCATGTACCGCGGGCCGCCCCGCCTTGTTCAAGCCTTGCGAACTCCCGCCATCCCCCCCTGACGAGCTCGCGGAGTCCCTCCAGTCAGGATTCCGGCGAGGAGTCCCCGGCGAATGGCCGGAGCGCCTTGCGGACGCGAGTGGGGAAAGATGAACCATCATGCGAGATGCCCAGGGTGGTCGCTATTCGAAACAACGACCACCCGGTCGCTATTTCAAATAGCGTCCAGCCCGGGGTCGCCGTCCTCAGCGGGAACAACGCCGCCATTACCTCCTCTCGAGCTCTGCAAGCTTGGACGCGCAGAGTTCTCGGCAACGCAGGCCTACAACATCCTCGAGCGCGGATATTTCTGCTACGCACGCCGGCGCTCGTCTCGGCGCACTGCCCATGAACCGATGGACGACGACGGCTCGTCGGCCGTGCGCCCCGTACTGGACGTCAAGAGCCAGAGACTTCAAGAAGACGAGCGAGCGTTTAAACTGGGGTCCGAGGTGACCGTTTGGCGCGAATGGTTCTTCAGATCTCTCCTGGAAGATGTTTGGCGGTGCCGTGCGCCGGCTGCTTTCGCACTGCGGCCGCATGTAATTAAGAGCTTGGTAGTTGCGGCGCAGTGGCTAAAGCTAAACGAAACGGTCACTTCGAGCTTCATCGTGGCTTCAGTTGCCCAGTAGCCGCATGCAAAGGCCTCAATCCAGATCAAAGGGCGCGGATCAAACTAGCACAGAACGAGGATTATTTCCTTGCATCTGCTCTGCTTGCTGTGACACTGTTGCGGACTCACAGTCACATTTCAGCTTAAGTGAACTTCGGATAATCAAGACACCGACGTATTTCTTGCGTTCTTGCATGTTGAACGTGGAGAAGGCAGCTGTTGAACCGTTCCAAACAAGGTGAAGAGTCCTAGAAAAAGCTAAGTAAACGATCCTGTTTATTATGCTTCGTTGAGGGAGCTTGATTACTATACTAGTAGTACTAGTTTTACTACTAGTAGTACTACTCTTAGTTCTCAACTTCTCCGTCTCATCAGACCGCGGAAGTCACATTGTACGCGTTGTTTCGTGCGTGCCAACCACGAAGCATCAAGTCAACCTAGGAATCCTTCAACTCAAAGCAGCCAGACTCTCACACTAGCACTCTCACTGGGGCTGCCAGGGCATGTCATGCTCATAACCTTTCATTCAACAAAAATTTTGTGATACCAAATCCAGTGTGTATCTTTCACTGAACATTCTCTGACAGTTTTAACTGAACCCGACCTAGTGCAGGCCTGCAGGGTTTAACAAGGACTTGGTCTGCACTGACTTGTGTTTTTCATGTACTTTTCCATGTACGGGCAGGCCAAGTTTCTTTGGCCGTCGTTTGTCAGAAAGAACTGTAAAAAAAACAGAGTTTTTAGTGATCGTCCCTGCAGAGGCATGAACCGTAGAAGACAAACAGAACGAGGAAACACGCAGATATTCAGAGGACTCGTTCTTCACTGAATTTTCTTTTGCTTTCTCAATTCGTTTCCTGGTAAACTCTCCTGCAATCTCCAGAATTTTTCTTGAACAAAGGCTCTCCAGGGGATCCTATAACCTCTTTCGAAACCCTATAAATAGGGCTTTTAGAGCGCTTATTGTTTCCACCAAGAGTACAGCACATCTTGCCTGGCTCAGCTCAAACAAGCAGCTAACGTTTTGGTTTAAGGTCAGATCATTTGGATCAATTGTTTTCAGCTGTGAAGTTGCTCACCCGAGCGCAAGGATGCCGGACCACAACAAGGTGAAGAAGGGCATGCTGGACCTGATATTCGGCTGCTTTTCATCATCCAAGACGAAAAAATGAGATGGATCGACTTCGAGTTTAGTTCTGATGCTTCTTCATGCTTCCAAAGGGAGAGCTATTGTGACGTGTTGTTGTTCCATGTAGGATGTGTATTGTTGTGTAATAAAAGCTGGCGTAGATGGCCGGCCGTCAGGGTAGCTAGGCAGTTTGCTGGTGAGCGTGCTCCGGTGTTGATCTGTAATCTTGCATGCAGTTTATCTGTAATCATTCAGTCATCCTGTATATTATCTGTAAGCTTGCATTCAGTTGATCTATAATCATTCAGTCATCCTGTATTTTTTTTAACAAGTTGCGTTTCTTTTCTTCGTTTCCAGTGAAGAACGTTGTCTATGGTTCGAACCTTGCAAGCAGACGCAGCATTTTCCAGTAGTACGTGCACAGGTTTCCGTGCGCTTGAGATCCCCTGCTTTGGACCCAAAGACTTTGGGCCAGCTTTTACTGAAAACAACTACTCGTACAAAACAAAATTTCAGGCTAGGATACCAGCTTATGTATCAATTCAGAATACTGCATGCAGTAAATACTGGCTGTTTGGCCGGTGTGGTCCAAACTCCAAAGCAAGATCCAGATATACATGATATAAACTCCCTCGCAAAAAAATAAAATAAATACATGATATAAACTCTACGAAGTACAAAACGGACGGGAGTGTAGTGGCACACCGTGTCGCCGACCGGCCAGCCACTACGCACCCAGGTTCCCTCTCGTCCACGGGCCACGGCCAATCTGAGTCCCCGTCGCTGCATGCAGTTCGCACCTTTTCAAACCAACGGTTACGATGACCTTGATGACTTGACTTGTTCCTGGTCGGAAAACCAAGCACCGACCGAGACCGCGACCACGACCTGCGTGCCGACTCCTCGCCGACGCGGACTCCTGCCTGTTCACCGGCGTCTCTCGCTCGACGTACGTACGTGGTACGTCGCCAGCGTGCTTATACCTTCAGTGGTAAGCTATGCTCGGTCAATGTCGTCCTCTCCATCTCCGTCGTCGTTGCCGAAATAAGACCGAAATGACATGTAGTTCGTCGCCTTCTTCCGTGGCGCCGTCGTGCATGGCTGAGAGCCCTAGAATTGCCATACGCGGTCGAAACGAATCTACTGAACGTTTCAACCAACATGAATTCACTTTCCGTCCCAACAGAAGCAAACACCCGCTGTACGCAAAGCTCCTTCTTTACGCGTCCGTGTATTTGATTTGTTCTAATTTATTTACTTGGACGTCCAAGACTCGTCTTGTTCATGACGTGCAATACAGTAGGACAGGGGCGGGCAATTGTCGCTGAACTTACTGTCAGAGGAGACTGCATTTCAAGTTCAAGGGCTACCAGAACCTGGAGCCGTTCTTCGCTGAAGAACCATGCGGATTCTCGCCAACATTTCCTAGTAAAGTCTCGTACAATTGCTAGACAAGTGTTAGCGGATGCTTATAGTGGTACTTCTATACATGTGGCACGTCTATAAAAAGCAGGGTCCTGGCTGGCACCAAAGGCACCAACCTTGTCTCCTTCAGTTTTGGAGTAGTCACTCACTTTGCAGAGGTATGCCGCCGTTGCCGTACCTTCTTTCCCTGAAGAGGCAATACTACTTTGTTATGCTCTTTGCATGTCTCGCTGCATGAGTTTTACGTAGTTTTTTTTTATTATTATTTTTATTTTTTTTGCAGTCTTGTATATGTTCTACTATCCACCTAGGTGTTTCAGGTCGGGTTTTTTTTTCATGTAAGATAATTCATATGATCCCATACTCTGTTTTTCAGAGCTAGGTACTCGGGAACATCATTTCGGAGCATCTGAAGGCATCAAGCTCACCGATCAGGGAAGAAGGATGGCGCGTAACAAAGTGAAGAAGAGCATCTGGCAGGTCCTCTGCGGGTGCTCATCACCTCAGACCAGAGACTAATTCAGAGTTAAATGGACGGGAGAGGTGTCAAAGATCTAAGCCGAGCCAAATTCTTTCGTACAGGTCATCAGGAGTTGTTCAGTGGAAGATGTTTTGAGTCAGTCGATTATTTGATTCAATTAATGTCTATGGTCATGTTTAATTAGTTGTCTTCGTATTAGGCATCACGATAGATGAAATGCGTCAGTATATTCAGTTGTTGATTCAATTTGTGTGTCCTTGTTAGTTGTGGTTGCGTTGGCCATCTCTACAGGGAGGGAAATGTAAGCATCATGTGACACATGTCCTGAATAAACTTTGTGTGTTTTGTTATATATCTATCATGAGTCCCACGTGAAATGTTTACTATTGGTAACTGCACCTGGATCTAAGACGAGTTAACACTCCTGTGGGGCTTCTTACAATCTGAAAATACTATAATATGTTCTGTGTAGCGAGACAAGCAGTAGCATTCCCCTTAACTGGAAGAAGGTTCTCTGAAGATGACACGAGTATTCATGAGATTTATCAGGCCATGTTCTATGCATTTGGAGAGCAACGACATGTCCTTAAAATTTATTTCTGTCATCAAAACCCTGATCAGGTACTCGGAACAAAAAGGAACAATTGAATCTGTGGTCAATCAGCCTCAAGAAGCCTAGAACTTTGAGCACCTTAGATTTGTGAAGAAAACAGATACATGAGTATTCTGTTTCTAGATAATCGTAAGAAAAAAAATTGAACACTATCTTTGTTGTTTCCCTTTCTCTTGAGGAAGCTATATGATGTTCTGTTTTTTCTTTTTTCTTTTACTTTTAGAAAAGGGATACTACTCTGTTTTTCTTGCACGGTGCATCGCGGGTCTCACAAAGCACATATAAACTGGCCGTACACGAATCGTTATAAAAAAGTACGCAAATACGAATTTTGTTTGAAGATTTCTTGTTCACCAGCTGTCGTTGATCCTGGCAGAAAAAGAAAATGAAAACAAAATAAGACAGCAGTTGAACCGTTCCAAGCCAGGTAAACGGTCCTGACTAAAGCCAACCAAAAAAAAGGGTCAAGTAGTATATGCTTCAGTCGAGGGAGCTTGATAAGTCGTTCTCATCAGTCATCAGTCATCAACCGTGGAAGATACAGTTTACGCGGTAGCGTGTGTAGTACTAGTAGTACTATAGTACTAGTCGTGTTTCATGCATGCCGACCAGGAGACCATCAAAAACACCATTAGATTCCGAGCAGTCACACACTCACACTGGCGCTCTCGCACTTACTGTCAGGTCAAGTCATGCTTGTGGGCCTATGCCCGTACGGAAATGCTCTAAAATATGCAATGCTTTTCTATAGATGCTTGCACTTTTAAGACTTGTTCAATGTAAACCTTGCGTTGCAAGCACCTCTTGCAAGATTTTATGACCAAATCGAGTGTGTACCTTTCACTGAACATTTTTTGACAGTTCGAACTGAACCCAACTGCAGTGCTTGACTAGGATCTGGTCTACATCGAGCTGTGTTTCTTCATGCACTTTTCCATCATTCCGTGTACTACTTGCAGGACAAGTTTCCTTGGTCGTGTGACTGTACGAGCTGTGAACAGTGAACATGTAGAGCTTAGCTCGTTCGTCCCAGCATAGGCATCAGGACTGGTTCTTCGGTGAATCTTCTTGCGTTTTTCTCATTTCTTTTCATGGTAAACTCTCTCATTTTCGCCAAGACCTCTCTTGCCGCCCTATAAAAAGGGCTTGGGCGTGCTGCTTTTTTGCACCAAGCCATCCATCCGTTCTAGTAGCTCAGCTTGACTTTGAGCAGTATTTTGATTTCAGGTTCTTCCATTGTGTCCATCAGCTTGTGTGAAGTTGATCACCCAAGCGCAAGCTAGGATGCCGGACCACAACAAGGTGAAGAAGGGCATGCTGGACGTGATATTCGGCTGTTTTTCATCAACCAAGACTAAAGATTGATAGTTCCGCAAGAAAATCGAAATACTATTTCTAGGTTCAGATATGTCCGTGTGATGGTGTGATGTGTTGCTCAGTGTAGAAAATATTTGTAATAACAGCTAGCGTATATGGCTGACCACCATAAGGGTTGTCAGTTTGCTGGCGGTGCTCCATTTGATTTGTAGTATTGCTGATCCTCTATTTGAGTTGTCTTTAATTTCTTCAATCCTGTCATGTAGTCATCCTGTAACTTTATAAATTTCAGTTTATTTGCTATATTTGGAGTAAATGGGACATCTGCTGGACCTTGCAAGACGTGAAGTGGCGTGTTACATCTGTTCGGCAGGCAGTTTTATGTAGCCGCTGCGCTGTTTTTCTGAGAGAGAACACTGTAGCTGCTGGAAGCAGCACTGTAGCCATGTGAGGGGAAAGAGCAGCAGCAGCCGGCTGCAAAGCCTCCAGCCGAACAGATTAAGTTAGATGCAGTGATCGGCTTGGCACTTGGATGTGCAATCAAGAAGTAAAAGCGTAACACATTAGTGCATCGTAGGCTTCCTTGCGCTTGAGATCACCTTGTTTTAGACCAAGGAGTTGTTGGTCAACCTTCATTCAACGCAAGTAGGCACTCCATCGATTCATAGTTGTATTCTTAATTTAGGACAGACTAATTAGTGCAAATTTATGCTAATTAGCTTGTCTTAACAACAAGAATAAAAAACCATAGGTAGTGGGTTCTTCGCTTCAGAATCTCCAAAAGATATTAAAATTCAGAAGCTGGTATAAATGTAAGGATCATAATTCTAAGAGACGAGCTACGTACAAGGATTTGGATTTTACACGCCTGGGCTCTTTTTTGAATATTTTTTGTTTCCGTCTCGCCTTTAATTTGAGCATGAATTGATCGATGTACTAATACGTAGAACATTCCATGCACTTGGTCGTTGAGACGTTGCCACTTGCGGCAGTACTATGAAGTGACGGTGAGGCGACGCTGACATTCCAAGCGCTTGCGTGGAGGTCACGAGTCAAGATTTGGTGGGCCTGGCCAATCGGTAAAACAAAGGACAAGTGTATTTGTGTAGAACTAGCACACAGCTCAAGCGCTCAACGTTACTCTGTCCAAAAGAAGAAAAAGAAGTGCTCAACGTCAAGACTTGTTACGACCAAAATACAATTACGCCGTAAAAGCATCAAGCTTCTCACGCAAGCTTACCATACACGCGCCGTGCAAATGTCACCTCACACGGCACCATGCACAACGGTCACCAAAGAAGTTCCGATGCATGCATTTTTTTTAAAAAAAAAAATTGCGAACCAGTTCTGATGCATGCATGAACGGTAGTAGTAGTACAGCCATACAATACAGGCACTTTTTGGATTTTTGTTGCCTGTGAAATGTGGCGAAGGCACACACACAAGCACACGAGAACTTGCCTGATGAAAAAGCTTCCTGTTTGATCCGGCGGTCATTTCCTTGCCGAAAGGAACGTACGTACGTCCCACCAACGCGGCCACGTCGGCACATCTCTGCGATACGTGAGAAGTTGCTGTTTGATCTTTTCGATCGATCGGGTGGCCCGAAGGAAGCGTGATACCTTCACGCCACCATCGGAGGCCGGTGCTACGCACTTGTCCTGCTTGTACCCCGAAAGTGGCGTGAATTGTCTCCACATTTGCGGTGAAAATACAGCAGAACCGCTTATATATTTATACGACGCGAGTGAAGTAGCCCTGAGAGCAAGCAGCTTGAGTTAGCAGCGGGTGTAGTGAGCAGCTGCTTGTCTCGTCGCAAGTCCTTTCAGTGAGCTGCCTAGCTCGTTTGCCATGGAGGGAGCTCCTCCTCGGGAGGGACAGGGATCGCGCCGCGTGGGAGACGAGAGCGTGACGCAGAGGCAGAGCAACCCGGCGCCGCATCGCGGGGGAGTCAAGAAGGGGATTTGGAGGCTCCTCTGCTTTTGCTGCGTTTGTGGATAGAATGGGGTCGTGGTCGATGCAAATGCACTTGACCATGAGCTAGTTCGTGATGCATCATCGGCAGCATTATTTGTTTTTTTTTTTGTGTGTGTTCACTCCACGTGCATTTGTGTCGCTCTCCTTCTCCCCGGAACGTGTTTGTGCATTAGTAATGTTGCTGGAAGCCTAGTCCAGCAACTGTTAATAGGACTGAATCATTTCCGAGCACTTTACGATTGTGTGTAATTATCAAAGATTACTTGTCCCTCGTATGTAAATGTAATGCATTGTTAATATCAGCCCATCGATGCTTTATAACAGGGCGACCAGCTCACTCGATACGCATACACAAATTACGTGCTTCTTGGCTTTCGAAAAAGAAAAGATTACGTGCTTCCGTTTACAACATTTTTATTCAAGCGTAATTGCTCCTTACTTTCGAGCGCGCGAGCTCGCGTTTACAATCAGTGGCGAAGCTAGGAGGGGTCTCTGCCCCCTCACCCACCCACCCACACAGACATGCATTTGCGCCTCTTATGATTTGTTTCTCAAGATCTCGCACCCCTCATCTGATTTTTCTAGGCTTCGCCCCTGCCTACAGTGGTCAGCTGTGCAACGAGATGCGGTTCGGCGACCATGCGCCGCTGTGCTATTTGGCGAAAAATGCACGGGCCGCGGACGACCCAGCAGCCCTGCGCTTCCCGGCGATCCCGCTCATCCCACGGCCGCGCGACGGCAGATACCTAGACGAAAAGAACGAGCCGCGCCCATTGCTCTGGACGTCAGGGGGCGGCATGCGCGCCTGCCTGGTACGCCGAACAACGATCGATCCAAGGTGCCAGTTTCGTCGAAAAACGTCTCAGTTCGTGTCCGCCGGCTCGCCGAAGCCCTCGTCGGCCCCCTGCGCCGCGGACGGCCCACTAACCACGCTCCGCCGGGGCGGGGCGGAAAGCCCAAGCCGCCCTGCAATCTCGCTCGTCCCGCGCACCGTACGAGTCGACGCCATGACCCGATCACCCTGGTGGACGGTGAAGGGGAATCGAGAGGCGACGTCGTGTTCGCGCGGGTCCGGGTGCTCGCGGCCTCGTGCACGTACCGCACCGCAGCTGATTGTCCGCCGTCCGCGCCTCCCAAGCCCCACCCGCTGCAGAGTACCAGGCCAAAGGATCGGGATCCGTTTCGCCGCTGCACGACGACTTTCTGCACTCGTCGCGCCGAATCAAACTTGTCGTGCCGGCGATGACGTGACGCGCATCGATCTTTCAGTTCCGGGGCTGGGAATCGTGCCGCCGCGGCGGCACCCATACTGCCGGGGATCCATCCAAAGTTCAAAGAGTCTTTCCGGGACGGGACGAGACGACACATCACAACAGAGTGACCGGCGGGCTCGGGCTGCAGGAGAGACTTGCTCATGAAGCCTGCCTGCCTGCCGCTTTGGCGCTTTGCTCGTCTTTACACGTCTTTATCGCGACCGGAATTTCTAGGGATCATCATACAACCATCATTCACCATCCATTCCATTCCGCTGCGCCACTCCCTCTTCTTTTACCAAAAGAAAATATATAGTCTCGCTGTGTGTGGAGGTAAAAGTGTCGCTCGCTCTCGCTTCGCTGGTCTATAATATCTATATAACCCATACCC
Organism: Eragrostis nindensis; assembly: GCA_012490785.1. Lineage (NCBI taxonomy): Eukaryota > Viridiplantae > Streptophyta > Magnoliopsida > Poales > Poaceae > Eragrostis > Eragrostis nindensis. The sequence goes on from JAAXCT010000202.1 coordinate 763,028, forward strand.
ACTAACTGCAATTACTTTTCTAAAGCTGCATCCTCGTGAAGCCACGTCACCTGCAAACCCATACCATTCGATTATCAAGATACATTTCATCCTGTCCGTCCGTCACCATGAGCCATTCCCCACCGAGAGTTGACACTTGAAACTGTCAGCCATGGGATCACAACTTGGAGGCTGTACAATCAACTCTAAGTAACTGACCAGAGAGAGAGAAAGAGGCGATAATGGCACTACTCGTCCGGTAATTACTCAGGCTATATGAATCATGAAACTCCATACGCGTCCATTTGCTACCTGCCATTGCCATTCATCAACTGCTCCTTCCTCCCCACTACCCCTTCTTTACTCTGTTTCGATGGTATACGAAACTATCCTCTTTAATCTTCTTCCATGAAATTAGAAACTGCCACCATCAAGAGACCAATGCCATTAATAGTAATAGAGCTGTCCATTGGCTGAGGCGGGCGCACCATCTCTGGGAATCAAATGCCAATGCCATCAACGGTGTTATTCCTCATCCGATCTCTCTCCCACTCATATATTCATAAGTCTGCTGCTAACAAACAAAGCATCGGCCGGTGCTTTGGTGGAGTACGCAGTTTTGCAGCATGGTTATTTGCATCGTACTTTCTGATCTCTTCCTTTCTTTCACAGAGTTGTGTTATTCATATTGCTATCAATCGGTCGGTCAAGATTGGACTCTTCTTTCTCTTGAATCAATGGCATCATCAGTTGATCTGATGTTGTCCGCATATGTTTCTCTATGAAAGAATAGTGAGGTATGTGCGACTCATATTTGTCTTTGTTCTTCTGATCATTGACTTTATCCCGATATATATGCTTATAACGGGCTACAGCTCCACAGCATTTTTACTTCGTCCTCCCACTACTCATCTGAAGTAAATCTCGAGTCCCGCAGCAACGCGCGGGGACTTCAACTAGTTAGATGTGAACGGCATGCAGGAGCAAAAGCGCCGGGCCCAAAGCTCGGCTTAGATCCTTCGCGCAATCATTTCAGCCCGCATGCAACTCTACAGCGCCGAGCTTGAAACGCTGCTGCATCCAGTTCCATTGCAACCATGCCGTTCTTCGCATCGGATAGCTGGCACATACAGTCACGCACAGCTACCTCAACGCTGGCTGCAGTCTGCAGAAACGTTTGCATTCAGGTTCAGTTTTCACACCACGAACTGCTGGCAGCAAACTGATCCACTCTAGTACTACGAATTTTCACCTCTTTTTACAGTGAAAACCAACTCAAGGAATTCAGCACATTTTACCTTACGCTGTGGTGACCAGCAGGGCGACCCACCAGACGGTGCGCAATCCACGTTCGCGGGTACCCTGCTCCTGCCATGCGTACGTGATTTCAATGCGGCACGCGCATGCAGTTTACCCTCGTGCAGTCTCACTCACCAAAGTCAGTCACCATGAAGCAGCAGCAGCAGCTCGAGCGAGCGGTGATGGCCGGTAGTACAGCAGAATGTTGCGCGGCAATAAAGATGGGCACCGGAAAGGAAACCCAAGAGGGGGGTACCCTTGTGTGATCGTGTCCCCCTGGCCTCCTCCTTCGCTGTAAAGAAGCGCAGTTCGTAATGGTTCTCTGTGGGTGGGGCGCCGAGGACGACGCACGTAGATGGGCCAATGATTGTGTGTGAGGGTGCCAATGGCGAAGAACAGTCGCAGATCTTCAGGCTTTTAGGTGCATGCGGTGGGCCGCGCTTTTAAATCATCGCTGTAGTTTTAGGTCGCACAACAGTTGACTTGGAGTGATAAATAACTGACAAGTGACAAGTTCAGATTTTTTATTTTTTATTTTGGTGCGATGAAGACAAGTTCAGATTTACTCCATTTGTTTGCACACACACACAAAGTATGCAGTTCTGCCTTGAGCTGAAATTCTAGGTTCTTTGTTTTGGAAATTCAAGTTCTTGACGGTTATCGTACTTGAACCGCTTGTGATTATCCAATCTGATTCCACTAAAATTCCTGTGCAATTCTTACGCTCCAAATTCTTGTGAAATACTGTACTTTGAACATGAACAAATTCCTATATGTTTCCTATGAAATTCATGTGCAATCATACGGACTTTTTCAAACTTGAATCGCTAGTGTTCATGCCAACGGAATTTGTTAATGTTTTTAAATCTTGGAAGGATGTACCGTAATTGCAAACTACTCCTACGTCATCGTACAACACTAGTACAGCAGTAACAGAATGGATGCATAATAATTATACTACTCCTACTTAATGTAGCAGTGGTAAGCATTAGTAGCCCGTTATAGGCGAACTGTTCTTTCGGCTAGCGTACGTTAGCAGTGCAACACTGCGTTGTGAGTGTCTCGCACATGCTTTGCTGATCTCTAGTCTCGCACGGCGCTTGGAAAGCCGCGCGTTCTACTGCTCTGCGCATAGCAACAGCTTTGGAAGGTGAAAGTTGCCAATAATTTCATGCTACTACCAGATTCTATAACATGTTGCTAGTAGATGGTAAAACTGATCAATATGATGCCCTGCGTCACCTCGGGGTTCGTGAGTTGTGCCTCAGCTGTCAGCACTAGTGTGGTCTTGGGCGCCATTCATTCGAGCATGACTGCATAAGTACATCAATCATACTTGACACTATCACAGGTTGCAAGAACACCTTTCCTAGCCGCGCTACTGGCATCCCATCTTGCAAATCACATCAGCTTAGGACACAGTAGGACGGCCTGCAAGGTGTGTCAACCAATCATTCAGAGAGTAGGTAAAGACCACGGTAAAATATATGCCCAATGTCGCGCACAAAAGGACATGTCCGCCGCATCGTTTTCCTCGAGATGGAATGGGCAGCGGCGCAGAAGTTTAGAGATAGAGCAGTTGTCATTCTCGCAGTATGCACAAAGGCGGATAGATTGGCGAATGCATGAGATGACTGACGAAACTGCTTCCGGCGAATGGCAATTTGCTTTTTCGCTTTTGCATTGACCGCTCGCAGAAAGAATGACCAAGGAAAGACGAGAACACTACTCCACTGAAAAAGAGGTCACTCCCAGCTTAACTTCTCTCTAAGCTCTCGGATTTACATGAAAAAGTCGTATCAGCTTATGGATACATGTCAGGATTAAGTACTCTCAAGTGGTCTTTCTTGAACTCCCTTTAGGGAGCTCGTTTCTGTTCCAGGTCAGTTTGATCTAACTTTTTGGACCGTGCTTTATCGATCACTCTGTATCTCTCGATGCAAGAATCATCATACGTTGGGAAATGGTAGATACGTACAGAATGCAGAGTAGTTCAGAGTACATAATTTTTTTGACGCGATTCAGAGCACACAATTCAGTTCAGACTCGGAATAATAGTGCTTTGGTCGTTTTCTTTTGTTATTTCGAACTGAAACTTTTTTGTTTTCAGATTGATAAATTTTGGATCCAACCACATCCATATGGAGTCATACATAAATGAACTCTTTTTTTTTTTGCAAGGGACATAAATGAACTCTTACTAGCTTTACAAAGCAATGATGGTCTGGTACTTGATACAATTGTCTCTATGATACGAGCAATCTCTCAAACATTGACACTGCTGTGTAGGCCTTTGGTCATTATTGGTGAATCGGTGATAGATATATGTGAAGCAAAGCCCCACACAGCCACAGTTGAGCTACGAGTTGGTGTAACAAGTACATGCAGCCATGATAAAGCTCGCAGTTCTACAAAGGCGGTGGCACAGCGAGCAAGTAATGGCAGTGGGCAGAGAGCAAGCTTATCCAACAGTGAAAAAGAGAAAAATGGCTAATGAATTTTTTTTTACCTGGGCCAAAGATTTTCATGAAAGGATGCTAAAGCTACTTGTGCTGTCCCCGTTTGCTGCAGCACAAGGATACAAACAAAACATAACAGACAAGTACTACTAGCTTTCCTTTTACCCCGTCGCAAAAATTTTAGTGCCATCCTGGAGTTTATAGTAATACTTTGATATTATATCTTTACTGTTGGGTAGTAATTAGGGATGGCAAGGGGTAGAAATCCATCGGGTTTCTCCTCCTCAGACCCTTACCTTTTAGAAAAAATCTTCACCCACTGGATAACTTAAGTAATGTCACGGGTAGAATTTTCCACCCATACCCATACCCGGCGGGTAAAATATACCCATCGGGTACCCATACCCGCCGACCATCTCGAAATTTCAGCAGCATAACAGCAGTAAATATGTATATCCAAGATTAATTCTAAAAATGACATAACAGAAAAACAGCACAAGCATATTTAGCAATTCAGCAGCATCACCATTCATCACTTAACATCAAGTACTACCACCAGTCTAGTACATAATCAGAAGTTTAAACTAAATCATCAAGTCATAGACCGGGTATCCACGGGTGGCGGGTTTGGGTTCTGCTGAACCGCATCCTTACCCGGTCTACCCGATGGGTAAGCCTTTTCACCCATTAGTATACCTATGGATACAATTTTTCAACCAAATACTCCCCCTAATAGGAGAAAAATCCGTCGGGTCGCGAGTAATGGGTACCTATTGCCATCCCTAGTAGTAATACGTTGGTAACACAAACTTTAAGCTGGACAAGCGCATTGTTTTCAAATGAAAAGCAGGATGCTTGTGCTCCTTAAATTGCTTTGAAGGTGAATCATTACATGCTTCCATATGAACAAATGGGGACATATCTTTTGAGTGCGTTTTAGTGAATCTCTTCAAATTCATTTTGTAACATTGTCCAATGATGATAGGGGAAAACAAACAGGTCAATCATCATCAAGCTCAAACATAACGAATCACGAGAAAGGGCCGCATGACAAGCCCAGCAGCAATCGCACCTTTTCCTTTTTCTCTTTTGTTGTTATTCCTTTTTCTAGTTATTTACTATTTCTTTTTCCATTGACTGTCTGATCTCCTTGCTTTGCTTCCCTCACCCTCTGTAAAAATAGAGCCAGAGCTAAGCCCTTCGCCCATTTCCATCCACCCAAATTTTGACACAGCTTTTGTTGCTCCGCCAAAAGGGCCTCCTATTTAAGAGGGCTAGCGGACACGCACCCCCACTCACCATGGCAAGCCACATCACTCCGTCTCTGCTTGCTCCATACCAACACGCCATGGCCCTGCACAGCTACGACTGTTGCGTGCTCCCTCCTCAGCTGGACTGGGACTGGGATTGGGACCTGCTGCAGCTGCACACTCTAGGAGGAGACGCTGCGCTCCAGCAAGAGGCCGCATTCCAGGTTACTACGCGTAAGTGTCTCTGAAGACTCAAGACATGGATGCATTGCTCCCTTCTTTGAGCTAGGGCATAGTGAGAAGATGGCCGTGTGGTGATGTATTGACAGAATCTTGCGGCATTGTGCTGCTTGCAGCAGGTTTGGAGTCGCCGGGCTCGTCAGAGGCGTCGAGCGGCTACCTGCAAGACGCCGTCGCCCATTGGAGCGACCGTGGCAACAAGCGGCAGCGGACGGCGGCGACGCCTCCACCTCGGCGCCCGGTGGGTGTGAGCGAGGACCTGCAGTGCCTTCTTGAGGTAAATCGAATCAATACTGTCCTAGTACTAAACATGTAGAAGTATCAATTGTTATGCATGTATAGTGAGTGCTTCTCATGAGAGAGAGAGAGGAGTATTCACCCTGTTCGGCACCTAGATGATCTGTCAGTCTTTACCCCGTAGAGATTTCTCAAGCTTTTGACTACATACCCGACAGTCCTACGCAGTGTCAACTCGAGTCACCAAATTAACGAAGAGTCAAGGTGTCACTTCGTTGTCATACGATGCAAAAGAGTTGTATTACATATACGCCGCAGAGCGCAGGCAGTGCATTGTCTTCTTCCCCTTTTTCTAACTTGTAGCGTCGCTGCTTGTCCTGTTCTTCTCGGCTTGCAGAGTTTTTGGGATCCTAGTGCCGAAGGAGGCTACGGAAATCTCTCCCATGATTTGAAGACCATGATCATCCCGGGGATGAGCTGCAGTTTTGTCTCAGGTGATTTTTCATGTCCATTTCATTTGGATCATTACTTACTTAGTACTAGGAGTAGATATAACACTTGATTGTATATAATGTGATTAACTAGAAATAGAGTGTTAGTACCAAGGTTCAGAAAGGAAAATGTTTGTCAGTAGCGTAGAGCTAGCAGACAATGCAAGATGCAACAACAGCTACAGACAAAATAGTGGGTTCGGGGACTTCTTCCTGTCCTGAAATCTGATATACTAGCAGCCCATTAGTCACTGGATTCACTGGCACAAGATAAATGCTGGTCAAGATGTTTAAGCACTAGTCCTAGTACCGTTTCCATATAAATAGTTGAGCATAACACCCAGTTTAATGCGTGGACGTGCAGAGGAGGACGGGGCAGGTGCGTCGGGCAGGGAGGAGCAGGGGCAGAGGGGCCCGAGCGCGCAGCAGGTGCCAGCGGCGCAGGGTGGAGAAGAGGAGGCAGCAGCCGTCCCCCCTCCCCGCCGCTCCGCCGTGCGCGCCGGCGCTGCTCCCCTGCCGCCGCTGCTGATGGCGCCCCACGCGGCAGCGCGTCGCGACGATCGCTCGCGGCCCGCCGTCGACTGCTGCGAACCCTCCCGTGCGGCTGCGGCCTCCACGACCACGACGACGCGCGGCGCTTCTTCGTGCCCCTCAGGTGGGTGGCTCATCGGTGAGCAAACCATTTACTCGCGCGCGCATGTGCGCTGAGACACTGGCACACACTGGTGCGAGGAGTACTAGTACTACAAGACAGTTGTTGCAGCTGCAGTTGCAGGCTTGCAGCAACGTATCACCAAGCTTTGCTGCTCCTGAGCAGGCTTTGGCTTATTATTCGTACATTAACAAGGAGTAACTTTTTTTGGTTTGGCTTTCACCTCAGCTTGAGGTTCTTGAGCTGAAGTCCAGCCAAACAAACCCGATTCGCTGTCACACTTGTTTGGAGGGTGTTGAAATGTTTTCGAATCTCTCGCAGGGAAGAAGACAGGCGCCGGAGTGCTGTACCCCTTCGCAGTAGTGAAGCCGCTGGGGCTGGACGATGGCTGCATGACGACGCTGAGCGACGTCAATCAGAGGATCCTCAAGAGACCGGCCAGGCCAGTCCGGCACCCTGTTGGCGCGTTCGCGTGCGGCCCCGCCGTGACAGCTCACGGCCTCGGTCTGTCCGGCAAGGCAGTCGTTAGCCTTACGAGGATCAGAACGGGAGGAACGGGAACCATAACAATCATCAGAACAAGAGGCTGATGGGAATGGGATTGATCATTTCTTTCTCAGTATGGTCACGGGAGAGTAAAAGCTACCCTTGTAAATATATATGCATCTATTTTAACTAGTGCCCTCTGCCTAATATGTAAATAAGCCTACGTAGTTGACGGGTGCTCAATGAAACTTAGCCTCCAATGCCTTGCGTAGAGGTACCATAAATCTGGATATCTGGATCAGAGTGGCATATTCAACTATCCATTGCATCAAGCATGCATGTAATCAGCAAACAATTTTTGACGGCAGTGTCCAAAAGTCAGAGTCTCTATTAACTTTGAGCGTCATGCACATCAAACCACAGCAACTCTTCATTGCCCTCCTTTTGATATTTACCAGTGGCCTATGCAGTTAGGTAGAAAGCAAATGATATAAAACTTCAAGAGCCTTCCATGAAGCTTCAACAAAATGCTAGCTCACGATAATCTTTGAACAGTTAAGAGCCTGCGATACCTGCTTTTCACCAGAAGAACTATGAGAGTGAACTCAATTGTAGAATAAAGAAAACAGAACAACACGTGCTTAGATTGCACAAATCGCTTGCCTGAGGATGCAGTTGGTTTACAAATAGCTGACAAGAATATCCACCAGCTTTCAAACAATCAATGCTAGCATGGAGCCAGTTGTGTTTCAGTTTTGCAACAGTATTCCACAATGCCACACTTCTGTTGTCCGCACCATGGTTTCCTCAAACAAATCGCATAGGACTTCATCATCTTGATCTTGTCATGCGGATGAAGGGTCCAGCAAAGCCATTAAGAATGCATCAAATGATAGAATTTGAGTGGCGACAACTGTGTGAACAAGGTCCGTCGGGTAAGGAACAGAAAATAAAGCAGTCACAATTGATGAGGCTGCCGACTCAGGCTGCTCTCATAGTAATAAACGTGCTCGGTGTTCCAAAGTAACATGCTTCCGAGATCGATGCATTATAAGCTATAAACTGCAATGCCGAACTAATCTCAACTGAAACCTTGGAACTGATCTGGAGTTCTGGATGAAGACAAAGGAAACACTTATCATATATCTGTTTCATCTTGTAAGAGTATCTCATAGATGTCAGTGCGGATGTTTAATTCCTTTTCACGCATCACTTCCTGGAGATCAGACAACTCTTTCAGTGTCAAAATTGAGCTCAACTTTTGGAACCCGTCAAGCCATAATCTTTTCGACCTGCAATGTCAAAAAAGGGAGCATCAAACCTCTATTGAATAACATATTTCTTTCATAATTCTGTACCTGAAGTTAAAGATAATGCCATGACAATCAAATAATTGATGCTAGCCTCACTTTGACCAGATCAAAATAAAAATGTGAAATCATGTGTCTGTATCATACCATGGACATGCATGTATCGCTCTGAAGAACACACGACGTGCCGCAGAAGCATTACAGGCTATCTCTGCCTCATAAGCTAGATAACACCGCCATAACAAAACAGACTTCTGTAACTTATCATCAGCTAAAGCTCTCTCAAACAGACTGTGTATCCTATTGTCAGATCCTACTTTATCCCATTCAAAGGACAAAGCGAAGAGCAAGGCAATAACAGAAGGGTCCCTGTTGCATTCAAATACAAAACGAAAGTCAATAGGCAGGTAGGCAACACCATCCACACTTCATAATGTTTAGTTAAAAGCTGCATGTCGAGAAGTTCATAATCCACAGGTACAATATAATTTCATTGCAATAAGTAAAATAACATAAAGTTAATACTATTTATGGACTAGACACACGTTTTCTGTACCAATTATATTTACGCCTAAGTATTCCAAATTATTTGGTCATCAATATTTTTGTTTGGTAAAAACATTCTGAAAACATCAGGCAAGTAATAAAGATATAAAAACCGAAATAGAGAGAAAAGAATTTGGAATGGAGATATAAAAAATTATGAAAAGGAAAGGATATGCAAATTCACCTTTGACTACATTTGTCGAGCGTGAGGCGCAGATTATTGGAGACGCTATAAAGACAGCTCAGGATTAACATAGCTGAATACGATTTTGGATTGTATGGGTATTTTTGCATCCCTTGTGATATGCTAGGCCAGACCCTTGAGAGACTCAACTGGGTAAGATTTTTCTGAAGCAATTTGATGTAATACACCCACAAACCTTCAAATTCCAAGCTATGACTATTCTCTGAACAGAACATTTATAGTTAGTATGAGCGCGATTTACCAACGAAAGCGAATGAGCAGTTTCACATATTGTAAAGCAACATAAACATTGAAAGTGCATAAAAGCCAAAAAAAAGGGGAGGCAAAACAGAAATAAATGACACATATTACTCAAACAAACAGAAGCACGACAATACAGAAACTCCACGATAACACAATCTGAGTGCAATGCAACAAGGTACTCCTGGAATTTTGTTAATATCTGTATGCTTACTACAGAATATTTCTATCAACTGCTTCAGTCGCCATATGTGCAACCATTGAGAAACAACAGATGAGGTTGATTTCTCAAATAACTTGTTACTTTTTAATATAACATGTTATCGTATCAACCATTATCTATTTCCACAATAGTTTTAGTAGTATTTTACACAAACATCCTCACTTTCCAGGTTGATCAATATAGAAAATGGAGGCACAGGGTACACGGTTTGCCTGCTTGCCTCCACCAGCAATTTGTATCACCAATACGATAGGTATGTTTGTCCAACGAGGGATTAAACTTTCGTCATGTAGATATATAAAGTTATAAACCATAAGCGGTAGTAGAAAATGATTGAATTGTCATTTAAGAGAAGGATTTTTACCTGAAAATGCAATAGGAAAGATCTCCTCAATCACCTCAAGACCAGAAGAATAACCAGATGTCATACTTTCAAATAAAGAAGCAGAGCAGATCAGAGCAACAGTTTCTTCTTTTATATCACCACAATCAAATGCAGATCGTAAGCTTCTAATCTGCTCTTTGAACCCTTGACGAGCCCTCAAGACCTGAGGCCTTGATATAGGGCTAATGAAAGGAACAAAATTCACATTGCTTCCTAAGCAGTACAGAATGTAAATTGCACGATGCAATGAGTCAGAGTTGTTCCTTGATGTGGACACTGCTATCTCCATCTCAGCATACCAAAAGTAAAGAATAGGAACCTTTCTCCTAAGATCCTGCTCAGAAAAACAATGAACATCAAACATGAATGAACGCTTGGAAGAAAAAGCCTACCATAAAACACATTGCTGAGATCGCCTGAAGCTAGTAAAACCTAAAAAAGGAAACAACTCGAATAAACAGTGACAGAGCTTGAACATTAACTTTGGGGTTTGGAGGGCCCCTTCCGACCTTCATTAACTTTGGGGGTTTGGCACATGTGATTTAGGAGGCGCGGCAGAAAAAAAAAAACATTGAACGGCCTCTATTGCAAATAAGAACGAATGTCCTAAAACTAGTACATCCTTTTTAGACGGGAGATGTACTGGAGTACACAATTATACCCAAACAAACTGAAACCATATCAGCAGATAACTTGTTTGTTAGCATGCATTCTGACTATGAAACACACCAATATTGTCACATTGTACAATTCAAAATCAGTAACATTAATTGGAACTGACCACATGAGGATTCTTAAAAAATACATTTAGTTTATGGTTTTACCTCAGTAGCTGCTTCAGTGGATAATAGTGCCATGTCAAATATCTTCCTTGCTTGTTCGATGTTTCCATGCATAGCTTCAGTTCGCGCATATATCCCACAAAGCAAAAAGTCCTACAGAACAAATAATCAAGTTATAAGTTTAAAATAATTATCCATTATCATGTTCATGAGATTTTTTAATCATAAAAGGGAAAAAAAATGTCATGAGATATTTAACCAAAGTATAATATATCAACAAAGCAATATAGTTACCACTGGTAAATGGTGAGTGCAGCTATCCATTTCAGGAAACAAGTAAACAGCATTGCAACGATAAAAGGATGCACATATGGGGTTCTGAAGTTTCAAAAATGATGCAGGACAAAACAATTTGCTAAAGAAAATTATGAATTGATTTGTGGGATTGAAAATTTAATTCGAGATTACACACAGTAGCATAAGTTTTCCCACAAATGTCACTGGCTATGAGCTAGCTGACCAGAAAAGACACAACAGCACTTTAATGTCTGCTGCAAGTAGCTAGCTGCACGCTAGCACCTGGCTTTGAACATGTCGCTGCACTCCAAAATAATGTGATACAAAAAAATAGAAAAGGTCAAAATTACCTGTCTGTCTTTCTTCAACAAATTTTTGGCCAAAGCCCTTGATGCATTTGAAGGGGTGGACACAGAATTCTCTTGAGCAGTATACATTTGGGTAGTAATAAGCAAAGCCTCCTCCAAGATGTGATTACGAGGGAAAACATCAAGGAAAAGCAGAATTGCATTCCTCAGAAACTTCACCAGGCCAGGTCTTTGCGAAAAATCATGCATGCTTCCTAATAACGATTCCAGTTTGTAACGACTTGAATCTTGGTCCTTTTTTAAGAGATCAGACACAGTACTGAGATCTTCCAAAATATCATTAGTAATCATCTCTAGGCTCAAAATCCTATCAAGCCAACTTGAACTGTTTGTGGACGTCCTGGGAATGAAAGGATAGGTGGTGAACCCAGTGATAATAGATTATGTGAAAAAATCAAAATGGGGGAGAAGTACTGAAAACTTTGTATTAACTCTGATTGCCTCTACTCTAGCTTATCAAAGGCTGTGAGGAGTTGAGACAAAAGAAAGACGACAGTACCACTATATGGCCTTTTTCTATATTGCCAGAAAATATCATGATCAAAACTCAACCAACCTAGGAGGAACTAGGTGGCATTATAAATAACTAAATAAGGATGGATTGACACCTAAACATACGCCAAAAAGGACTCAAACTTGAGTGGCCTAGGTATACGTCAACATACAACATGACCAAAGTCGTGAGGAGAAACCTGTAAATAGTGGTCAGATATATCATTATGTTCTGTCTTATTAAGCTCATTGGCCGAAAAGATTGGGAAATAGCTAGCTATAAGTAACTGTGTATTTCTTTTCAATAGAAGGATGGCAACGGATTCCCAGCAGAAGAGGACTAGAGCCTGGGGCAGACCTCCCACCGATTGCAGAAGGCTCAGGTACCTGGAAAAATGTTTGGAAGACCAAATCTACCTAGCTCTCAAAAATGGGTTTCAACTACATACTTCAAGCGACATCTGCATGCGGATGTGTCCACTAATTTTTTTTATAGAAAAAATGACACTGACTAGCTAATTTCTGTTTGCATGAGAACTATATAGGGGGAGAAAATACCATCTAGAAATTTTGCCTCCATAGAAATCAATAAATTGGCATATCAGGGAAAAGCGGGCCTCCTCTGAAGATAAGGAGAAAAGAAACTCGGTTACATCTTCAAACAAGATTACTCTAGAAAGATGATCATCCTCTTCTCCGGATGGAGCATCACCAGAGTGGAGTGATTCTATTCCTACAAATATATCAAGTGTTAGCACTGAGTCAATTAAACAAATAACCATGCTAAATATCTAGATGGAAAGAAACTCAATGTACCAGATTTTTCACGAAGAGGCATCCATTGTTCATTGTCCCTTGATAACTCCATCAAGGACCATCTATTCCATGTTTTTGCATCTTTAACTTCACTGCTCGACTCTGCACTTACATCAATACCCAGTTTTTTCAGCAAGGATTCAACATCATCTTGTGCAGATGTATCCTCAGCATCTAGGTCTTCTGCATCATTTCCATCAGTTGATGATGGTTCTAGCGTTTTGTTCGATGAATCGTTCATATCATTGCTTCTTAGAGAAGGATCAAACCAACCACTCCAGCCGCCTACTTCAGGCTCTTGTGAACTTTCTTGCATATCCATGTTTTGTCTACTCTCCTCATCTTTTGCTAACCATGCAGACCATCCAAGAGCACCATCTTCCCCTACTCTAGCACCAGCACTGTTCCAGAAGTGCTCAAAAAGCCTTTGCTTGCTGCTTGTGGTCAGATACAGGGGAGGAGAGAATAAGCTAAACTCTATTTGAGCCTGAAATAACCCAGTTGCTAATTCTCGATGCCCTGTCTGCCACTCAAATCTGCACAGATTCACAAATATATCCACTAAACCAAGTTCAAGCTGAGCTAGGGAAGGATATGGTGCCTTGGAATTAGCATTTTGATTGTCCTGTATAAAAAAACCAAAAAATAAGAGATTAATGGCATTTTGAAGGAGTGCCAGAAGCGGATAGGCTTAACTATTTACAAAGAAACATTGAAGCTAAACCTGCCTACATAGCTTGGTGCATGCTGCAGATAGAGCCTGTACAGCATATACATAAGACTTCCGTATTTCTGGAACTTTAAATCTGGAGAATTCCCCTCGGCACAGGAGTAGATACTCCTTCCACAACTTACAACTATCTGGGTGTTTTGTAAGTATTTGCTCCCATTTTCCCAAGAGGCTCTCAGTGCTATCCCTCTCACCATATGACTTCAAAAGGCAAAGCAACAATTCCTCATTATCCGGATTAAGATCCACCGCGTTCTCCAGTATGCTTATTTTCCTTTCAGTAGTTTGCAAACGTGCAGCTTTTTGTGGCTGAGTACTGGCAACTTTGTCCTGCGACACAGCAGTAGTGAATATAAGTGATGTTTGTAAGTGAAAATATTATATTACCACGAAAGGTAAAACAACAACACAGTACTAGTACATAATACGAATAAGTGGAATAACGTGATGAGAGAAATTTCATCCACAAAAGAATAGAAATTCCTGATACCTGAAACTGAGCAAAAGCCAACCACACTTTTTCATCGTGAGGCCGTTCTCGAGACATCTTATTGAATTCCCTCGTCCTCCGAAGTATTTCATCTTCCCAGGATTCCTCAACCTCCTGTTCCACGTTTGTACTTTTCACAGGAAGTGATACTGTATCTAAGGGGACAAAATCTTCAGTGGGCATTGAAAAGGCATTGCTCTTAAATACTTTCAGGTGTTTGAAGCTCTTATGTCTTTCAAAAGCTGCATATTTTGCTGAGTAGTAGCGACCCCCAGCTCTTACTTTGCTATCCAGTCCATCTAAGTCTGAGTCTAGATCCATATGTGATGAACCAAGCCCCCAGTTATAAAATCTAAACCGATTCAAATCACGTGCCCCGAGCATGCTCTGATGTTTATAGCGTGCAACATCCATTCTGCAAATTTTTGAGGTGTTAAATTTAGCAGTAAAACAAAATATGCTACCCCAATAAATTCAAATAAAACAAATGAATACAGAATTGGAATTTTAAGATTTATTGAGGCAGACAGGTTCAAGTGCACAGAAATGAAGACTGGACTAGAATATTTAGTATTTATTAACACAGATAAATCTCTCAGCCAGGCAAAACAACGATAAAGATGAAAACGAGAACACCATCAAAGCAGTGACATTCCTCCTAATATGAATAAACAGAACCTTTCAGCTAGCAGCCAGTCTACATGCTGTTGACCATGCTACAGCAATCAAATCAGTTTGATTAGCAGGTTTTAATTGGCAACCATGTTGTACATTTGCCCTTCCACTATAATTGAAATAGTAATGCATATTTTTAACCCCGATGGAGGTTCCACAGTTGGGTTAACTTGGAGAGAGTAGCCCGGTTTGGCAGTAAAAATAGGTGTTGTTATGGCAAATTTTTTAAGGAAAATGGAAAACAGGTAACCAAATGAGAGTTTGTTCCATCATATGGGCCAATCCCTCCATATAAACAACCAAAGGTGCCAGAATCTTAGTATTTGCTCCCATCTACAGAATACACAAATAGCTAACTTATATAATAGTATCACAGTTCATCCAACCAAGCATTTAACCCTGGAGGAGACTAGCATGTTTAGGCTATAAGTTACATGCCGGATATAATGGAGAATGCTTCACAATTTCAAGTACCAATAAGAATTCAGAGAGATTGATCCGCAAAGGCCTCGGGGTGGCATTTCAAAAATAAATATAAGGTTGAAGTAGCTTTTACACCTACAAGTCAAACATGATGCTGAAAACTTGGATATCAGTATTCAAACTAGACAAATACACAAACTAAATGGTACGCATAAATAAGCAAACTATTGGCACCAGAGAACATCTTAAATCAGGCTCTTAAAGGTTGGCTACATCACAAACAATCAGCTCCGTATAGCTCATCAAAATAGTATTCATAAGCAAGCATCGGACCTGTAGAGGGATCCAAAAGCCAGGTTATCATGATCACCCTTGGCGTCGACATAGTAATCCTTGGCCGGCTTGGTGTCCGACCCTGCCCAGGCACGAATCCCAGGCTTCCGCGAGGCCGCAGCCCCATCGTACCGCTCCTTCTCTCGCTTCCGCTTCCTCCTCCCCCTCTCCTTCCGCGACCCTCTATTCTCGTCGGAGGCAGACGGCGATGATGGCACCAGCTCGTACTTCGAAGGTGCGGGCCGCGGCGCTGCGCCCTCGTCAGAAGAGGGGCTTAGCGGTAGCGGGAGGGACGAAGAGGTGGTGGCCGGGATGTTCAGAGAGGAGGCATCGAAGGAGAAGCTAGGGTTTGAGAGCCACTGTGATTCGGCGGAGGGAGCGGAAGTGCTGTCGGCCAGGGGGAAGAGAGGGAATAGAGAGGATGACGTGGTACGAGGTTTTGATTCGTCTCCATCGACGGCGTCCGGGACGGTGGTGCTAGTGGTGGTCGACGGCGAAGTCTCCGGCGGAAGCTCCATGGCGGGTTGGCCGTCGTGACAGGGATTCGAGCGAGGAAGGTACTCGCGACTGACGAGTGGGGCCCCCGTTCGTTCTGTTTAAGCGCGTCGCTTACACAAAGCTATTGGGCTGTCATGTAGTATGGGTCTAGAGAGATGTTGGGCTACTGGCCTGGAGTGGGCTGATTTTGAAATTGAAAATGAGTGCCCGTTTGTACCCGTCAATCCTATACGTAGGTCCCCCGAGAAGATCGATTCGATCGGACAGTTTTGAGATTCGTGCAAAAACGCATCCGAAGGCCGAGCTCTTTTCTTCCTCCTCCGGTCTCCCCGACGGTGATGGCGACGGCAACGAGCCCGGCGCAGCCGGGTTAGCGCGACGGAGGGTGGCGGCCGCGGATCCGGCGGCGGGAGCCGCCGGAGACGATGGAGGAGGGCGGGGCGGGGACGTCTCACCGGAGAATCCCTTAATGTGCAGGGTTTGTACCCCCAAGATCTCCTCCTCCTCCCCTCGGGCATAGAAGTGCGGCCGGTAGGCCGGACCGGCGGAGGGCGGCGCGATGCGGGCGGGGCGGCGAGGCGGCTGGAACGTCGCCGGCCGCGGTGGTGGCTGCCGGCGGCGGGAGGTGTAGGGGCGGGGGCGTCACGTATCGGAGTGGTTAGCGTGGCGGCGGTCGAGGGCGGCGGCGAAGGCGGCGGGGGACGCCGCCGGAGCCGGGCGGGAGGCGGAGGCGGCGGGGGCGAGCTCGGGGACGGCAGTCGAGGGCGGCGGCGCGGCGGTGGTGCGAGGAAGAAGATGAACGCCACGGCCTGGGCCGATTTTGGGTGGGCCGTGTGGGCTGTTCTATCGTAAGAATCTCGTCAGATGATCTATCGATAGGAGGTCCCGTTTGTACCCCTGGGCCATAGGCTGCATGGGGCTTCGCAAGGTTTGGAACGGCGGTGGCAATGGCCAGGAGGGGATGGAACGGTGTTTGAGATTCGTGTCGAGACTTATCTCCTTCCTCTCAGGTGAATGACGAATCTAGAAGGCGGCGAATCCTGGCGACGGCGAGGTTAGGGTTTCGGGTTACGGATTAGACAGGGGAGGCGGTTAGCGATGAGGGCGTCACGCTAGGGAAGTGTTGGTCGTATCTACGCACCCACTTATATACGCAAGAGCACGGTGTACAGTGTAGAGTCTTTTTCCCCTAGAAGAGTATTCCAAGGTTTAATCGAACCACAGGACCAATGGGAATTAAGCAAAATCATCAGTAAAAGAGTTAGCCAAGCTTTCTAGTGAGCGTGAGCGTGGGTTTCAGGAAAACGGGGTTGTGCCGATCGGCACAGGGGATGTGCCGTCGGCACGAAGGCGAAGTTGTCCGAAGTGTTGTCTGAAGAGCCTAGGAACAGATTAGGTCATGGGGTAAGTTAGCCAAGTCTGCTAGTTGAGATCGTAACCAAGAAGCTTAATCAAATAGCATATAAACGGGATTACTCAATTATTGATAACCAAGATCGGTAGGTTCAAGGCCTCTTTCCGACGAGCCCTGTCACGACCAATCGCCTTATCGGTCGACCTCTTCCTACTCTACACATCATCTCAAGGATCATCGCGTATGCATTAGCGGCTGTGGGGGTACAGAGACAACGTGCAAATATGGCGCATTACAAGATCCCAATGCTACCTTAACCACGATGGAGATAGTGAGAGAACGAATCTTGTCACTTCTTTTTGCCACCACAATTAAGATAACATCTAATACTTAGTCGTCACTAAGCTAGGAACAAGTGCATGTAAAGACCATAAAATCCAGGCAATCAATAATCAAAACCATTCATCCACATATTCAACCATACTTCAATGATACATAGTGCAAGATACATCACCATCTAGTAGGCCTACCTTGATGGATCACCTCTTTAGCACCAATGGTTCTTGATCAACAACTAGAGAACATGAAGAACGGGGCAAAGCCCCGGTGGCTCTAAACTTACTAGCTGTGTTGTCCCTCTGGCGGCGGATCCCCAAACCCTAGGGCTTTACAAGTTTATATAGGGCTGTACATCAGGAAGGAAAGGATTCTCGAGGAAAAGAGTCCTCGTGCCGATCGGCACAGGGTCTGTGCCGATCGGCACGCCTCGTGTCCAGCTCGGTTTCCTCCCTAAGTCGGTTCCGAAGTCCTAGGTAGCTTCCATGTGGGCCTTCCAGTCAGTTTTCTTCGAGATCAAGTCTTGTATTGCTCTTTCAAATCTTCGAGTATCTTTTATCTCTTCGTGATGAATATCTCTCGAGATTGGCTCGGATAACATCCTTCTAGAATAAACTGAATGGTGGGCCAGCTTCGGTGGCCTTGGGGTCCCATGTGCCGGTCGGCACATGTCTGTGCCGATCGGCACAGTGGGCCTTTTCTGCTGGTTCTCTTCTCTTCAGTCCAGATCAGCCACAATGTCCAGAATGTCGCCCTTTTCATCTTTTCTGCATAAAAACTCCAGAACGACATATATACAAATATGGTGCTATTATCAAGGGTTAATGGCCTATAATGATGACATTTATGCTCTAAATAAGGCGCAGTTGGCATATAAAATGGTATGCTAGAAATCGCCAACAGCTCCCCCACACTTAAACCTTACTCGTCCCGAGGAAAGTCAAGAATGAAAATCGACTTGCATATAGTCACATCAATCATAAAAGTACTTCAATCTTCACACGAGCTGAGCATTTAGTCATTGTGAGATTAAATCAATTTAGTATTCAGCAACATGTTCACAATATGGGTACTAAACATGAAAGAGTACTTCCCAAAGCAATCCTTGAAAATATTCAACTTAGTGCACATGACTTTTCCACTTATGTGAATCACCAAAAAGTATTGTGAGCAAAAGAACTATCCTTCTCAAACGATCAAGTCAACAACTCAACTTCAATCACTCACCTAAATCGCTCAAAAGCCTATCCTACTTTATCGATATATGTATGTGTAAGGCCATATGAGTAGCTTGGTGAGGAATTTCAAGGAAAATAGACATAGATCAACAACATATTGCAAAGTTAAGAAATAACTCTAATTGGTTTTACTGAGACTTGTCAAAAGGCCATTAGAAATTGAATTGAGAAAGAAACTCACACCTTTAGAATAGTGGACATATACTTGTGTGATGAACAATCACAAGTAGAGAACGTAATCTTTTTAAACAGGTGACAAAGCTGTCCTTTCTTCTTTGCATATCTATCAGAAACTTCCTGGCATTTTCGAAGGATATCGAATGCAAAGTGGACATGATTGGAAAAAGAAATTCTTGGCTACTAATCAATGATAAGAATTCAAGGGAATTCACTCTTCCCCCCACACTCAAATTTGCTAGTCCCGAGCAAAACAGCACAAGGTACAGACTTTATATATTTTTTTTCCTCTTTTTTTTTTCTTTTTTTTTTTTCTCTGTGTGCCGGTCGGCAAACCTACTTGTGCCGGTCGGCACACTGTCTCTACGCCAATTTCGCTCTGGATTTTTCGTTAGAACTGCTGTGTCAGATGTATAGCCAAGAATACAGTAGGATGTGGTCAAGGATTGATATTCGAATCAAAGAATTTGGTTCTCAAGTATCGGATACTCGGCGAATTATGCATAATTCCAATGCGGTAATTTGCATAGCTCGAGTTGAATAGGCTAGAAAATCAACACGATACGCAAAGATGTGGCCATTTTTCCAAGTCTCATACCCTAAGAATTAAATCTTAACCGAGCTCAATCATCATCATAGTCTCTACTTAGCAAAGGCTTAAATTGAGTCACATATAATTGGCATTGGTGGGCATAACCGAATGATATGGAGTAATTCTAAAGCTCACAATAAGAACATTTGAATTTTATAAAGAAATAGGTACTAAGTCATGTCATCCAAAATTGATCTTTTTGGTAGACCTTGCATGGGAATTTTGAAATGAACGACGCCACATATGAGTAGTTTTGCCGAATGCACTTTAGTGAAAGTTCGAAATTTTATTTATGCTCAACATCGCTCGATTATCATGAACACTTCTCAAGATAGACATACATACTCGTATCATTTTTCAAATAAAGCATAAAGATCATCATCATATTGGATTTGAAAGCACGGGCTACATGGTGATGCATCATTCGAAACAACCTACTAGCACACTTGCATAAATAAAACTAAACTACTAGCACACATGCATGAATAAAAGCACACAAACAAACTAAACACACCCCGATACATGGTTTCCCAACCCGCTCACACACACATAAGTAATAAATAAAAAGAGAATGCGAAAGGGAAAGAAAAACGCAAACCGGAAACCGATACAAGTTGTGCCATACACAACACTCTACCCATCAAATGGAGGTGGCTGATTGTAGTCGAAGCCGTAGTACGCCGCCTCCAATCTCCCGAACTCGTCAATCATCGCATCGGTGTTGCTCCGCATTGCGCCCGCCAAGTTGTCGATGCGTTCAACGTATTGCACGTTTTGTCGATGTACCGATGCATAGGGGCAAAGTTCGCCCCCGGAGGACCTGCAGGAGCATAGTAGGGTGCCCCCTGGAAGTGCTGAGGGTAGACAGGGGGCATACCAAAGTACCTTGGGTCGGTGCCGGTCGGCACCTGTCCTGTGCCGGTCGGCACAAAGCCCGTGCCGATCGGCACGGGTGCCTGCTGCGCTGGTTGATGCTGCGCGGCTGCTGCCGCGTCCCAACTGTCCCACTCTGCGCTGCGCTCGCCGAAGACTGGCCGACGACCTCCTTCCTCCCGCGCTTGGTCTTCGTTACCTTGTGTCGCTCGCGGAGGTCGCCTCAAGCCAATTCCCTCCGTCGATCTTGTTCGGGAGGAAGAGGGCGAGCTCGGCGCAGGGAAGCTTGATGCCGGTGCCGCACACGTAGTAGCCGAGCTTGGCGCTGCCCGTGATGGTCTTCCCGCGCACATGCTTCGTCGATGAGCGCGGCCCTTGTCCAACAATCTTCCTTCATCATGAGGTTACCTTCGGTGACTTGGAAGATGATTGTTTGGAGGTAGCCTCCAAAAGCTAGTCTCGCCCTAGGGTTGGCCCTTTGGGTAAACCAACTTGACACCATTGTCCCGATGGATTGCACTTGCACGGACTCGCAATGGCGTTGTAGAGCCAATGCAAGTCCGGGTCGGAGATGTTGGTGGTGTCGAGGCGGCCGGTGGTGCGTGCGGCCATCCACCGGTGGAGGATTTGGATCGTGGGGTTCTTGATGTGCCCCCTCTTGCGCTCGTCCGCGTCGGCGATGCGGCGCCAAAATGTGTCGAGCATCTCCGTAGTCGCCGCGCCGTATACGGGGGCCTCCCTTTCAAAACCGAGAGCATCGGAGATGCCCTCGATCGTGATGGAGTAGGGCTCGTCCCGCACACGGAACTTGATCTTGTCGTCTCCTTGCTCGTCCACCTCGCGGCTCATGGTGGTGATGAACTCGGTGATGAGCTCGATGTCGAAGCTGCTTGCTTGATCGTGGAGGGTCTCCCATCCAAGGTTGAGGAGGCATTGTTGGAGGTCCGGCCATACCCCGACCTTGGCGAGGAACTCCTCATCCATGTCGATGTTGGGGAAGATGCGGCCGCGGATGTTGGTGTAGTAGAACTCCTCCTCACGGCTCGTGAGGGTGAACCCCTCCCGAACCGCGCGCGGCACATATGCCGGCTCGCTCGGCTCGGCCTCCATGGATGATCCGCTCGCCGCGGCGGCGGCGGCGGCGGCGGCGGTCGCGCTCCTCGTGCGCGGCCTCGGTCCTCGAGGGATGCCGATGTCGCGGTGGCCGATGAAGAAGTCATCCCGCCCTCGTGGCGGGGTCATCTCGACGGAGAGCTCGGGGCTGTCATAGCCCGCCGAGCTTGCCCTTCGCGTCGAGGTGAAGGAGCCGGTGTCGCTGCCGGAGTTGTTGTCGCCGGCTTGGTGCGACCCGCCGTAGTGGTGTGATCCACCGGCGTGGTGCGATCCACCGGATTGGTGTGATCCACCGGCGTGGTGTGACCCGCCGGAGCTGAACCCCCGGCGAATCTTCTTGCCGGCGCTCTTGAGCGTGGAACTAAACCCCTTCATTTCCTGCGAAAGAATGGAAACGGATCGCGCAAATGGAGGAAGTGGAGGAGTGGAGAGGGTTACCAGGAAGTTGCGGCGAAAATGGAGGAGGTGATGCCCCTTCTTATAGCTCTCCATGGCGTCCAAGGGAAGGAACCGCCGGTTCAAATTCCCCGCGCGTGCCGGTCGGCACAGCACCGTGCCGGTCGGCACGATTCAAAATTTCGCGGATTCCGTCGTACCTCGGCTGCCACGCCTTCTTTTCCTCTTCCCCATGACTTGTACAGTGTCGGATGTCGGGGAACAGGGGCGCACCTGCAAAAGATTAGCTTTCCATTCTGTGCCGATTGGCACGTAGGACGTGCCGGTCGGCACGGTTCAAATTTGCACAGATTCGCACGTACCTCGGCTTCAGCAACTTCTTTGACTCTTCCCCATGCTTGATACAGTGTCGCATGTCGGGAGACAGGGGAGCACGTTCGAAATTCGAATTTTTCAGATGGTGCCGATCGCCACGGAACCGTGCCGGTCGGCCCTTGCTCCATCCCGAGGCTGGGTGCTCGGTGTCCCCCCTGTGCTCGGCAGCTGCATGGGTGTCAGTGGTCTCTCCTACTTCCAATGTGCGCAGACTTTGATGACAGAATTTTGAATTCCGGACGCCGTGCCGGTCGGCACATAGTTGTGCCGGTCGGCGCTGTAAGTTCGCGCCCGTTTCAAACTTCGTTGCTTCGTGTTGCCCAAAATTTTGAATTTTCTTCGCGGATGTCAGACTTCCTGTAGCATCGAGATTCTTGGAGGTGGCGTTTCCTAGCTGTGCCGATCGGCACAGGTCCGTGCCGGTCGGCAACTGTGCCAAATTTCGCCAGTGCCTCTTCTTCTTCAAGGATCATCCACATATCTCTGCGACACAGAAAATACCAAAAGCACGGAAATATTCTCGGGACAATTGTTGCACTTACCTTTCGAATTTTTCCTTCCTCAAATATTCCGCATATTTTCTTCATTTTACCCCATATTAATTTTCATCTTCAGTTTTGGGTAACTTCAGAGCACGACTTGGCGTGCTTGTACCTGTGCCGATCGGCACTTGGTGTGCCGGTCGGCACCTTCCAGAATTTCTCTTTTTGTTTCTTTTCTTCCTGCGCTGTTAGCCAACAAGCAAAATACAAAAACAAACTGCAGAAAGTAAACAGACAGCGCAGGTGTTCACACAAAAGTTAAAACAAACACTTGGACTAACAAATTTTATTCCGGGAGCATTATTGTTGATTACAAGCAAACAATTTAAAGGCCGGGTTGCCCTCCCGGTTAGCACTAAATTTCTAATTCACGGGTTGCCCTCCCGAAAGCACTAACACACAAAGACTCACCCTATGACTCGCTCCCGAACTTTGGGTTGCCTCCCAAAAGCGCTCTTAGTTTTAAAAGGTCGTAGAGCTTGACCTCCCCGCATAATCACTTCCTTAGCGTCGCTCTACGGGAAAAAGTTGCGACACTACAAGGTTCTCATGTCTCTTCTCCTTCAATGATAGGACATATCCTTCCTCCAATTACCCTCGATTGCTTTATGGTGCGGAGACTTGTATTTCTCAACCCACTTGGATGCCGCACGGCCTTCTTCTCCTTTGGGGCGAAAATTGAATGTGTAGGAGGCTCCACTTATGTCGAAACTTATCTTTCCACTCCCCACATCAATGTTCGCCTTCGCTGTCCTCAAGAATGGCCGGCCCAAAATCAATGAAGTCCTTGTCCTTCTATCCATATCAAGCACAATGAAATCCACAGGAACTATATGATCACCAACTTGGACAGGCACATCTTCAGCAATTCCATCGGGATAGCGAACCGATTGATCGGCCAACTCCAAACACATAGCCGTAGGCTCCAACTCTGGCAAATTCAAACTTGTAAAGACATAGCGAGGCATGACACTTACACTTGCTCCAAGATCGCATAAAGCCCCTTCAAAGACTTGAGCTCCAATCAAACACCGGATACTAGGAGATCCGGGGTCGGGTTTCTTTTCTGGTGTAATGTCATTAATAGCTGCGGTGCACTCTCTTGTCATCTTCACTACTTCTTCCGATGCTAAGGACTTCTTGCTTTGCATAATATCCTTTATGTACTTGGCATAGGTAGGCACTTGAGGGCATCAAGGAACGGGACATTGATATACAACTTCTTCATGATATCGACAAACCTGGAGAATGCTCATCATGATGTCGAATCCTTTCTGTCTTGGTCAACAGCTGCGTATCCAGAAAGGTAGCAGGACCATGTTCCTTGTTCTCAGTTCCCTTCTTCAGACCCGAGAGGTCAATTTCTTCACTGTGCCGATCGGCACCATCCTCGTGCTGGTCGGCACCATCAACTGCAGCGTGCCGATCGGCACCGGTGTCGTGCCGGTCGGCACGAGGTCGTCTTGCCCCAGCTGCGAACTTTGGATCTTCAGTTTGCTTCCCAGACCTCGTCTCGATGGATTTCAGCTGTTCTGCAGAGCGGGTATTACCAGGAAGAGCTCCCTTCTCGCCTTTTACCGACTCCGCCAATTGCGCCATTTGTTTCTCCATCATCTTCATGAATTGGAGAATTTGCTGATTAGAACTCCCCACTTCGATGACCTTGTCATTGATTGTTTCAAGCACACGATCAACTTCCTTGAATTTAGCTTGAGTGTCCTTGTTAACTTTCTCTTGAGCTTGAAAGAACTCTTGGCATTGAATCGAAGAGGGATGGCATTTTGCATAGACGACGATGGGGTGAAGCTACTCCTTTGTTGCTGATATGGAGTCTTCCATCCTTGACTCTTGATATAATTGAGCATTTTCACATCTTCGGGGCAATCCTTGCTCACATGACCAAGTTCTCCACATTCTTCACATGTGGAACGGGCTTCCGCTAGCTTGACGGTCTCTTCCTTAGGAATATGATCAATCTTGTCCAATCTCCTTTGTATGGTGTCAAGCTTGTCCATAAGCAATTCATCATAAGCTCTTTCTACCACACTCTTCATCTTTCCCGTGGAAGGTTGAAGGCTTCTACTTTCTCTATCACCAACCCATGATTGATTTTGCTCTATCTTCTTGATCAAAGCCGTGGCTTGAGCGGGTGTCTTGTCCAAAAACGATCCTCCAGCGGAAGCATCTAAGTGTTGTCGGGACAAAAGATTCAAACCCGTGTAGAACCTTTCCACTAGCTCCCATTCAGCAAGACCATTGTGCGGACAAGCATCCTTGTACTCATTGAATCGATTCCATGCTTCTCCAACGCTCTCATCAGCAAGTTGAGTGAATCCAAGGATCTTGTTCTTCAAAGCTTGAGTCTTGCCTGGAGGGAAGTATTTTGCCAAAAATTCTGCAGAAAGTAGATCCCAACTAATCTTGGTCGCAGTAGGTAGCCCATGGTACCACTGCTTAGGACGCCCAATAAGAGATAGAGGGAACAATCGCACCTTGGCTTCATTGTCATTCATATGTTCCAATTGAAAGGTACCGCAGATTTCATGAAAATGTTGCAAATGCATATTAGGATCTTCAGAACCTGTGAACGGTTGCTGACCAACCAAAGACATGTAACGCTCCAGCCGAAAGGGTCGAGCTTGTGCAGTGAATTCAGTCTTGGTAACATTGTCTAAGGCAGGCTTGAGACGATTAGCAATTGGTGTTGCGTCTCCCATGTCTTCTACTTCAGGAACTTCTTCTTCCTTATCTTCTTCCAAGGCTGCAAACAATGCCTTCGGGCTGAGTGGCTCGCTGTTGTCTTCTATGTCTCCCACTGACTTGCTTCTCTTTTCCGCCTTACGCTTGCGAAAGAGAATCTCTGGATCATCGAGGTAATTAAAGGGTTTATTCGACTTAGCGCCGTCCATACCTGTCTGTTAAATGAAACAGGACATATATACTGGAAAAGACAGAGAAATCAAAGAAAGAAAGCTCTGTGCCGGTCGGCACACAGGTGTGCCGGTCGGCACAGCGACCAATTTCTCAAACTTCAAACAATGCCTAATTCGAACAAAGGTCCCCGGCAACGGCGCCAGAAAAAGACAGCTTGTTGGTCGTATCTACGCACCCACTTATATACCGCAAGAGCACGGTGTACAGTTGTAGTCTTTTTCCCCTAGAAGAGTATTCCAAGGTTTAATCGAACCACAAGGACCAATGGGAATTAAGCAAAATCATCAGTAAAAGAGTTAGCCAAGCTTTCTAGTGAGCGTGAGCGTGGGTTTCAGGAAAACGGGGTGTTGTGCCGATCGGCACAGGGGATGTGCCGGTCGGCACGAAGGCGAAGTTGTCCGAAGTGTTGTCTGAAGAGCCTAGGAACAGATTAGGTCATGGGGTAAGTTAGCCAAGTCTGCTAGTTGAGATCGTAACCAAGAAGCTTAATCAAATAGCATCATAAACGGGATTACTCAATTATTGATAACCGAAGATCGGTAGGTCAAGGCCTCTTTCCGACGAGCCCTGTCACGACCAATCGCCTTAATCGGTCGACCTCTTCCTACTCTACACATCATCTCAAGGATCATCGCGTATGCATTAGCGGCTGTGGGGGTACAGAGACAACGTGCAAATATGGCGCATTACAAGATCCCAATGCTACCTTAACCACGATGGAGATAGTGAGAGAACGAATCTTGTCACTTCTTTTTGCCACCACAATTAAGATAACATCTAATACTTAGTCGTCACTAAGCGTAGGAACAAGTGCATGTAAAGACCATAAAATCCAGGCAATCAATAATCAAAACCATTCATCCACATATTCAACCATACTTCAATGATACATAGTGCAAGATACATCACCATCTAGTAGGCCTACCTTGATGGATCACCTCTTTAGCACCAATGGTTCTTGATCAACAACTAGAGAACATGAAGAACGGGGCAAAGCCCCGGTGGCTCTAAACTTACTAGCTGTGTTGTCCCTCTGGCGGCGGATCCCCAAACCCTAGGGCTCTTACAAGTTTATATAGGGCTGTACATCAGGAAGGAAAGGATTCTCGGGAAAAGAGTCCTCGTGCCGATCGGCACAGGGGCTGTGCCGATCGGCACGCCTCGTGTCCAGCTCGGTTTCCTCCCTAAGTCGGTTCCGAAGTCCTAGGTAGCTTCCATGTGGGCCTTCCAGTCAGTTTTCTTCGAGATCAAGTCTTGTATTGCTCTTTCAAATCTTCGAGTATCTTTTATCTCTTCGTGATGAATATCTCTCGAGATTGGCTCGGATAACATCCTTCTAGAATAAACTGAATGGTGGGCCAGCTTCGGTGGCCTTGGGGTCCCATGTGCCGGTCGGCACATGTCCTGTGCCGATCGGCACAGTGGGCCTTTTCTGCTGGTTCTCTTCTCTTCAAGTTCAGATCAGCCACAATGTCCAGAATGTCGCCCTTTTCATCTTTTCTGCAATAAAACTCCAGAACGACATATGTACAAAATATGGTGCTATTATCAAGGGTTAATGGCCTATAATGATGACATTTATGCTCTAAATAAGGCGCAGTTGGCATATAAAATGGTATGCTAGAAATCGCCACGCCAGGGAAGAAAAGAAAGAAAGGGAGCACGACTGCAGGCACAGAGGGGAGAAGGAACGCTGGGGAGGGGAAGGTGCGATGACGGCGTGGAAAAAGAAGTTGTGCCCGCCTTTGAGCAGGTCGTGGGCTGACCTATAAGTTTGATCGATCCCGTCGGATGTCCTGCGCATAGGGCGGTAGTGCTAAGCCAATCAAGATAAGCAAACTTGGCTCAAAAAGAAAATCAAGATAAGCAAACTTTTATAATGCTGAAATCAGTAAAATATAATTGCTTGGATAGAATCAGGGTTAAGAAAAAGCTGGGAACCCCAATAAAAGTGCGATGGGAAAAAATGATTCAATAGTCTTGTAGAAAAACGGGCACTTTAAAGATTGAAAAGAAGAAACGGGCGAATCATCTATTGTTTTCGTCATGCACCGTGCACATATTAAAAAACAATCTCTAAGTTCTAACACATAAATCCAAACAACATCGAGGTATTGAGGACAACACGCAGGCGTATCAAACTATCAATTGGTGCTATAGCATGACATTAAAATTAAAGTTGCAGTGATCGTAAGAATCAGAAAGATAAATAAGTAGGGATGTTAGCGTCAGTATCAGCTCTTCTTGAGGCATGCACTCATTTCTGTGGCTGCACGTAATAAGTTTTTCTCAAAATTTCTTGTTCAGTTTGTCTTGATTTGATGTTAACATGTTTCAGAGTATTCAATCATCTCATGTAATATTGATCATCAATGGAAAGATGCTGCCTGCTCTTCTGCTCTGCCCGTAACGGCAAATGTGGCTCTGCCCGTAACGGCAAATGTGGCTCCACACTGAATTGTGGTCCGTACCGAAGATTTGCATGCACCCACGTCCCTCATAAACAAACTGCATCTTTGAGCCGCAAGACTGGGAGACCTGCAAAGACTGCAACTACGCGTGGCTAGGATTAACAGAACTCGATCCCTCTTGGAGGCCCGAGGCCATGAATGCTTTCAATGCACGTCGAATCCATGCATAATTATCTCACAATCTTTCCTTAGAAAATGGTCTCATCATTGCATAACGACAAACAGTTTTTTGAGAGGACACTACAATCAGGTCACTATCTTCCCTTGTTCTCCCCATTAAACCAACCTTTCAAGGCTGTGTTTACTCGTAACATGATTGTCCTGAAACGCATTATTGAAGCACTTCTTGGCCAAGATTCAGAGGATAAACACGGTCTCCCCTACCTCAGAATTAGACTGGTCCGATCGACTGAAAAGGGAAACGAAATTGTCCGTGCAGTGCAGTGCAAGCTCGCCGAAACGGCCAACCTGAGTCGAACGATCCGACACGGGCGCCTTTCCCTTTTTCCGTGCCGATCTTGTCGACCTGTCGAGATCGCTTTGCAGGCTGCGACGTCTGCAGCGCCAATAATCACAATCACAGTGCAGCAGTGAACTTTTAAGTTGTGTCATGGAGTAATTAACCGAGTCCACGACTGCGCTCCAACTGCAAGATGTTGGCCAAACCCGCAGACTTGGGTTGGGGCCTGGAGAGGACGCATAACGCAGACTGCGTATGAGCGAGAGCAGCTCATCGGCCGGCCGGAATAGCTGCCCTGCATGCCCATGTTGATCTAGCTGGACGAGTTAAGTGGCTTATTGCATCGGATCGGAGCTTAAATGCTTCACTGACGGGAATGTATGTACGCAATGCCACTGTTCTACTTGCAATATATCCAGTCCAGCCATGAACAAGTATGCTTCCTGCATGACCATTACTTGGTGCAGATTGCTATCAATATAGTAGGTCCAAGTGGCTTAATGTTTTTTTTTTGGGTCCCTCCGAAGAGGCTGGCTTAATCATGAGTTCTCATCTGTCATACTAACTGTTTGGACATGCCATTACACTGCATGCAGTAGCTGTTTTAAAGCGCTCAACTTGAACACTCCCACAGCTCTGGAGCTGTCTGCAACAGCGACATTTGAAAAAAAGAAACTGGGAGAAAAGATGAAAAGTACCAACCAAGCATATCGTATGCCGCTGTCTAGTATGGGACTCAGCAGCTTCTAGCTCTGATGAAAATCTGAATAAACGTCGCTCTCGTGTAATAAACTGCGTGCCGACCGCCTACGAGGATATTGGATTGGCGTCCGTGTTCGTAGTACTCTCTTTTCAGGCAGCAGCAGCTAAGCCCGGAGATCTATCTCATTGTATCTCTTATCTGTGCAGCAGTTCCATTATCTGTGATCTTTGAGTGATATGGTACTCCGTGTTTGTATAACGGTCTCGTGTCTCTGCTGATTTCTGAGATTTGCGTGTGTAAGGTTCGGTGTCGCACTTCAGACTAAACTTCCTTGGGCCCGTGCGAGGCCCGACAGCGTCTAGTGGGCCTACTTGGGACTGGACCCCTAACGCAAATTCATGCTATGTCACGGTCTAGAGACACCGAGCAGCCCCTCAAAAAAAAAAAAAAAAAAGCTTTGGACTTCCCTCCAAAAAGAGGAGGAAGAAGAAGAAGCAGCAGACGAGCAGCTTTGGACTTTCGAGTACGCAGCACTCACAGTGAATACATGCCGTCGGAGTGATCAGTTTCGTGTCCTACCCAAGGGGCGTTAGCACGGACATATGGACCACGGAAAGACGGCGAAAAATAAGACCGCTGTTGGTCTCATGCTTAATGACCTAACGGAAGCATGTGCTATTCCTGGGGCATGAAGAATGTAGACCCCCGTCAATAATTTCAGCTCCCAAAAGCAGAAAAAGATTTGAGATCGAAAATGACGTGGGAAACGAGTCAAATGGTTTCTTGCAACCTTGCAGCTAGCTGCTCAAATATCAGTGACTAGTGACTGAAAGGGAGGTGTGGGGAATGCGCTGCTGCATGCTTAATTACACCATGGCTTAAGAGAGCTGTCTCTCCAGGATGGCAGGATGCAGCGAGCGTTGCCACAGCCATGGAATTGAACGGCGACTCAACCACTCGTATTAATACAGCAATTGATAGCGAGGCGACGCTAACATGGACGGCAATGTCGCCGAGTCAATGGCGGCCCCTCCTTCCAGCCTGCGCTCTGCATGCAGGCTCTTAATTCTGATGAAGCTTGGCCTGAACACCACGTTGCACACCTCATTTTGTAGTAATGCAACATTGAAGCAGTGGAGTGACGTGCAGATTTAGCAGGTGGCAAGAATAACTACTATTGAAAGCAGCTCAGATGAGCCATCACAAACTAGCCTGTTCACAAATCGACAAGCGGCTAATACTAGCAATCATGGCAGATTCCACGACCCAAACAGATCAAACCAACGAGAGACAAACGAAAGCATTGACATTTCCCTTCATGTTAAAAATGGAAAGAGAATAATAATGTTCATTAAACACTTGACACCATTAGACAGAAGTCAATACCCGAACCATTCATCGTCCTCTGCTGCCGGCAATTTTCCTACAAACTAGAATTAAAGGGGCTGAAATGGATGGCAAGAATTATGGGGAGGGAGACAAGATGAGGACTGACGGCAGCAAGAGGGATTAGACGAGCATGGTGCGTTCTTGACTCCTTCGCTTTATGCAAAGCCTAGCAACCAAGCAAACTTCAAACCTGTAGATGGGAGGGACACCTACTAAAGCAAAAGATCAAGTGACTGTCATGAGACGGATGGATGGAGGAGACGACAGAGAGAGTTGAATGAGGCATGGATCGGACGGCGCAGCAACAGCGGCGGGTGAACCCCAGGGGCGCGACACCACGGCAGCAGCCCCCCTCCTTGAATGAATGGCGAGCATTGAAACCTCCCCAACCAACCAAGAACTCACCCCATGGCGAGGCGCCTTGAAGAAGCGAATTCACTCTCCTTGGCAGCAGCAGCCAGCGGGCAGGCGGGGGCGGAGACCTACGCAGTGCGGGCAGGGAGGCATGCATGCACGCATCAATTCGATCCATCAGCCGGCGGGGCTCGGCTCCCATCAATGGCTGGCGCAATTCAAGGCCGCCTTAATTTGCTCCACTGTGGTGCTGATGAGGCTGTTGACCGTGGCCACCGACTCCGCGTTCAGCTTCGACGACGGCAGGCTGCTCACCAGGATCTGGAACGCCACCGTCACCAGCGACCCGCCGCCGGCGCCGGCGGACGGGGTCGCGCTCGTCGACGCGCCGGGCCGGCCGTCGGGGAGGATGGTGAAGCCCGACGGCAGCAGCGGGATGGCGGACGGGTCCTCGCCGCTCATCACCACGTTGGCCGCCGGGATGTCGACGGGCGCGTACACCACTAGCGACCCCGACGCGTCGGCGCAGCTCTCCTGCAGGATCAGCATGCTGTTCTGGCTCGCGTTCAGGCCCTGCGATATCAACACACGCATTGCGTTTCGTCCGTTGTCAAAACACTTAATTTGTGTAACCACGTTGTCTGGGCATGGTAGCCTTTGACACGTACGAAATCGGCAAAGTCAAGAACGTGCTTACTCTTAACAACGAGATGCAATTCCCCGGGTGCGATCCGTTGGGGATCCGCGACACCTCCTGCACCGGGTTGCCGTGCGACAGCACGTCCCACTGCAACAAACGAGCAAGTTACGCGCATTTTTCTCTCGAAAGTTTTTTTTTAAAAAAAGCGTCAGGACGACGTACCTGGGAGCGCGTGTTCTCGTCGCGGACGAAGGCGAAGACCCGTTCGCAGGGGACGGGCAGCCAGATGGAGGTGGCGGCGCTGAGCACCACGCCGCTGGGCTGGCCCGGGTCCGTGCTGCGGTGCACCATGACGCGCACGCCCACGTCGTTGGGCCCCGACAGCGTCGTCCACCGGTGGAGCTGCGACGCGCTCAGGCTCGCGCAGAAGCTGCTCACCATCCGCTGCGACAGCTTCATCATGCTCCGCTTCCCTTCCGGCGTCACTGCACCAAGCCATGGATCAAACCATGTCCAAGAGTGAAGTTTTTGCCAAATTTACTACTCCTGCCAAGTGCCAGCCATATATACACACTCACCTCCTGCGATCTCCCGGTGCGGCATCCCGGCCGAGACGAGGCACGCGTACCGCTCGCACGCCCTCTGCAGCGCGGCGAGCCACCGGTGCGCGCCGAACGCCGCGCCGCTCAGGACGAGGTCGCGGTACAGCAGGTGGATGGGAACCCTGTCCTCGATCTCCATGTGCTCCACCCAGGTCACCTGACGAATTCGCTCACGCGCATCAGGACACCACACCACCAACCAAACCATAGTGCGTACGTACAGTGGCAATGCATATCCATATGGAGTAAATTAAAAAGGGGGCGTGACAGAAAGGCAATCCATGAACCTTGGAGTAGCCATTCGCCATGTCCGCGATGAGGCATCCCGAGGGGAGCCGGCACGAGCGCGGCGGCGGCGCGCCGAACCGGGCGTCGCGCGGCGGCAGGTCCACCGAGATGTCGGCGATCGCCCACAGGCCGTGCTCGATCTGGCGGCAGTAGCGGAGGAAGCAGAACTCGCGCGTCGGGACGACTGGCGACATCACGTGCAGCTCCTCGTACATCTGCACGGCACGAACGCGCAAAAAATTTAGTCGTGGGCGGAAGACCCGCGCGACGTGACGCAGTATGCGATGGAATCGAGAGCTTTTGTGTTGTTACCAGGACCAACGACTCGCTCCGCCCGGCCATGCCGTTCACCAGGACGTCGATCGTCCGCGCCTTGGACACGATGGCAGGGAAGAACTCCATCCACTTGCTCTGCACGCAGGAAACAGCCACCAGTGCACGTCACGCAACCAATTCGGCATGTTGCAGGTGCGGTAAAATGTCACACAACAATTACTCTATACAATTTTTTCTTAATAAAAAAAAGGAGGAACATGTGAACAGTTACCGAGTCCATGAACATGTCGACGAGCCCGATGGCGCTCATGAAGACGAGGCCCGCGTCGCGGGACCCCTCGACGTGCACATCCGGCCCTCGGAACGACGAGCTCCCGGACTTGGCGAAGATGCTGTCGTACGTGTCGACGTTGAGCACCTCGCGCCCGTCGGCGCCGCCCGCCTTGACCCAGAGGTGCTCGCCGGCCTGCGCCATCCGGATGAGCTCGTCCATCGCGCGCGTCGCCATCTCCGCCATCATGGGCCGCTCCATGTCCGACACCGGCGTCGGGAGCTGGTAGTGGAACGGGGCCATCCCCGACGAGGCGCCGCTTAGGAGGTCCAGGTCCAGCGACGGACCCAGCGCCGGGCTGCCCAGCCCGCCGACGGACAGGTCCAGCGACGACATGGACAGCGGCTGCACCGGCGGCAGCTGCGTGATGGGCCGCCCCAGGTACTTGGACGTCAGGCTCGACACCCGGTCAAGCTGCACGATATCGGCGGTGGTGTAAATAAACACGAGAACACGCAATGGGGAATCATCATCAACCGATCAACGACGGAGAAAGTGATGAGCTTGCCTCTTCCTTGAGGCGCGCGTTCTCCATGCGCAGCTTCTGCTCGTCGAAGTAGTCGTCGGCGACGGGCGGGCCGCCGCAGGTGGGGCAGATGACGTTGCGGAGGGCCTCGCGCATGGCGATGTTCTCGCACCGGATCTTGTCGTTCTCCGCGCGCAGGAAGCAGTTGTCCGCGCGCTCGTGCTGCGCCTGCAGTAATCAACGCCAAAATAAATGGCCGTCCCAAACAGGAATGAACCGCAAGAAAACGTGGAATAATAGATGGCAACTCATAAGGGGATGGATACATACCTTCATCTGCGTCCGCCGGTTCTGGAACCAGAACTTGATCTGCCGGGGCTCCAATCCCAGCTCCCGGCTCAGCTGCATCCTCTGGTTCTCGTCCGGGTGCGGGCACTCCTTGAACATCCTGCGCACGCAAACACACAACACCGCATTTCATTCAACCATGAATCCAAGAACAAAAAACCAGAAAAGGAATCAGGAAACAATCGGCCGGCGCACGTACGCCTCGAGCTGCTGAATCTGGCGCGGGGTGTGGCGGTGGTATCTCTTCTTCCGGCGCTGGGCGTCGGAGCCCTCCATGACGTCGTCGCCGAAGTCCATAGCGGCGAACGCACGCACGACTCTGCCGCTTGCTTCGGGCGCAATCCGCTGGTGGACTCGGTGCTAGTAGAAGTGGACTGGATAGAGGCGGTAGTACGAGCACCACGAGGGCAAAGGTAGCAACCTAGTCGTAGGCGCTATATAGCCTCGCTGCTATGCAAGAAATAGTGAGGCAGTAGCGGAGGTACGAGCAGTAATCTCGCTGGTCCTGGCGAACCACAGCTGCTATGCTAGCACACACTACTCACTACAGCTCAGGAGGGGAAGGCGCCGCTCGCTGAGGACGAGGACGAGAAGAAAGGAGGAAGTGAGGTAAGCACAGCCTTGGGTTCGGCCAGCCAGCTATCAATCGATCAGGCCTCCGGTTGCTCCTCCTGGCTCCATTAATTTCCCTTGCACACCCTTAACTCTCGCTCGCTCTCTCTGAATTCTGAAACGGAGACGACTCGACTGAGACAAGCAGGGAGCAGTGCGTGTGTGACCGGAGACCTCGCTCCTTGTGTTGTTGCGGTGTGGAAAACCGAGAGAAATGGAGGAGGGATCAGCGGGACGACGAGGGAGGGAAGGAAGGAGGGAGGGAGAGCGGTAGGCGGGGAGGAGTAATAACCGATGCGAATTAAGAGCTGGAGGAGTATTAAAAAGGGCCCCACCCGCTCGGTTCGAGGGCCTACTGTTGCTTTCTTGGGTTTGGGTGGGAACAGCTGGAGCCATTTAAGGCCCAAACGGGTCGGTTCCTTTGACTTTCGCTGCCACCCGCGAACCTCTAGGATTAGTACGTTTTCAGCTCATTTTGCGCATGATGCCTCACTTTGTGATAATTTACTCAGCTCGACTCCAAGTTGAAAAATTGTTCTCAAGGAGTATACAAAACTGGATGAAGTACTTTTTGGGGTTAATCCTCAAATTGTAATAAATTTTATCCTATCTCTAAAATCTCTTGCATTCTTTTCATTTTGGATGGATGGAGTATATGGCTTCACATGAGAACTTTCATATGACCTTGACATTTGACATAGTATTACATCTGTTTGACAGAATGAATTTCACTAACTTTCTGCATAATTCCCTCAGTCTTGGACAAATCAGAAATTGGCCGGAACCATATATTTCATCGACACGAGTTGTTAAGGTCATTTGAAAGTTCTCATGTTTGACGGAATAAATTTCACTACCCTTCTGCCAGAAGCCCTCATCATGCACAAAATCAGAATGGGCCGGATCCTGCCCCAGATCCAAGACTGTGTGCCACCTGGAAAGAGAGTCGGAGCGGCATTAAATCCTTGGTGGCGTCCCAAATGTGATAATGGTATCGGGATCCAAAACCAAAAGATCAAACTCAAGACTGCCTTCTACGGGTTGGGTTGGACTTGGGATGCATCCATCCATCTAAACGGCACGCAGAGGCCAAGCAAACCTGCATGTTGCCAGTGCCATGGCCGCGCGCACACACCCCATTTGGTGCTTCACTGCGCGCGCGCACGCACGCATGGCAGATCCGTCCATAATTCGGATGCAGCAACCCATGCAAAATTCAGGTGCCGAAGATTCTGAAATCTCGGGCGATCAAATGGTTAAAAAAATGTTGCACGATGCGGTTTGACAAAGTTTGATCTGCAGCTAGGGGTACTTAGCCTAATTATAATAGTAACCTCACTTATCGGGGATTTTGTTTCCCAAGCGAGAGCACTTCCTTCCTTGCTTTGCTCCCCATGGGGAGGCGTGCCGGATTGACCGCTCTTTCAGTGCTAGTCTCAGCCTCTTTTATGAGCCCTAGAAGTGACACTGAAACATCAAAGGCGAAGGCCGATGTGATGCGCATTGACTTTGTATGAGCACAAATGCTTTTATAATTGATTCTAGTACGGCGTGACAAGCTCAACTGACTTCATACGTTAACCATAAAAGATAATCATATGCATTGATATGAAAGGAGGTAAATTCATGGGACTACAATATTGAATCGTTTGAATGTCCGTCCTTTTCAAGTTTTCATTTCCGGAGGTTCAGAACCGATTGATTGATGCCGAAATTGATCGAAGTTCCTTCCTTTAATTGTTCTTCTGGCCCCAGCCCCAGGTGGGAGAAAACTCTGTTTTTAACCGGAAAGAGGATTGTCCCAAGAAGTTCAGTTCGGGATCATGTCTAACCCCAACCTATTATACCTTACTTTCTGCATCATTCCACTAGTATAAACTCCAGGAGTGGTGTGTGCATGGAAGAGGGGGGCATAAAGAAAAAGAGAAAAAAAAAAAAGAGTTGTTGCTGGTGAGGAAGATACTCCACATTGAATAGCTATTTCTGGTTCCCATATTTACTCCGAATTCATGGCTCTCCTTAAATGTTCTTGCTCTCGCATCTCTGCGCACATCGATTGAATTCATTTTGGGCGAGCTCGTGGTGGATGGACGTATTTATCGCCGAATAATATCGTTGGTGCAATCTTACACACATACTCCTAAAAGCGAGGATGAACTTGATGATTGCTCCTCTGCATGGAGTTTTCACTTGATGCGTGCGCCTTTCACAGTTTCACACTCGCCTCGTTACGTATCCCTGATGCCCCCGCGCATCACTGCAGATTTCCGTCGCGCGCGCGCGAGAGACTCCACAAATTTCGTGAGCAAGACCACCAAGGACGGTCTACGACTGATAAATTATGATCCTCTTGGTTGATTGGCAGGGCAGGCGCGCTGGTCGTCCTCGCGATCGAGTACGTACCACTCACAGGAAACCAACACAGCAAAGCACAAGTAAATTGCGATGAGTTCCAGCCAGTGATCGATAGGCGGGGGGCGTACGACGACGTCGCGCGCCAGCCTCTCGCCGTCGTCCTGAGGGACGAAAGGAAAGCCGCCGGTTGCCATGCGTGGTGGGCTGGCGCGCATCAGGGCGGGGGCCCCCCGTCCTCCCGCGGTCGTACAGCGCGTGTCTTAACTCGCGTTTCGTGGGGGGTTCGGCGATCTACTAGTAGTAGCCTTGGCCGGACGAAACACCGGTGGCCGTGGCCCCTCTCGTGGGCAAAGGAGGAGACGACGCGAGAACGGTGTAGTGTTGCCTGCCTTTGACGGGCCGATCGCGGGTCCGGCACACGTGGGGCGGATCAAGTCGTGAAGGCGAAGGCGAGACATTGGCACGAGCTGCGGCCTGCGCGTTTGGTCGAGTCAAGTCAGTCGCGTATGTACCGCATGCAGTGGAGAGCGGAGGCGTGGCGTGCTTGACCGCACGTGTGACGGGCCCCTTGCTCCGTCGTGGATCTCTGGGTGAACGCATGGGGGCCGTTGGCCCAATGGCAGCCGGCGCGGGGAACGAACGCACCGCCGGAGAAGGTGGGACGAGTGGGCGCGCGGACCCGATCGAGCCGGAGAAACTTGGGTGCCACCAGTTGCGTACGTTCAGAGTAGGCCGTGCGATGCAGGCAGCTAGCGAGATTTGGTTCGCTTTTCGACCTACGATTGATGTGAGTCTGCCTCTCTACCAAATCGAGGCCACGTAAGCCGGAGGAACTTTGAAGCTGCAAAGTTTCGGTTCAGGTCTTCCGCTGGCGCTGGGCTCATCCACCTTTCTTCTCTGCACTGTTGACAAAGGAAGTGCGCCGGGGGCATTTTCCAACCACGTCGAATTGTTCTGGAGCACGTGCTAACGCCTTCACGTTTGCCACGCCAGTCTTGCCAGATGCCAGCCGCAGTTGAGGTTTAATAACCCAGATAAGAGAGAGACCAACACTGTCATCAGTCCGACTGGAGGACGCGTTCACGCTTACATCTCGAGACGTTTTGTTTGGACGCGCTAAACCGCGGCAGGTTTGCAGAAGCACATCCACAGAACAGAATCACGCACCGCCTTGCTCTCGCTTCATCACACCGCGCGACTCACCGCCGTGGCGAGAGGAACACGAAACGCGCCGCTGCGGTGGAGTGCGCACGAGGACCGTGAGTCTGCCTCTCTCGCATGGGGACCGTGACTGCAACGGCCTCTATCCTGCCAGGAATGGAAGCCATGGCACCGAACATCTGTCAAGCAGCATATGCGCAAGGCCGCATGCAGATGGCAAGGCCTCTTGTCGCGGTGCCACTGCCGTCCATGGATGATCAGGCTCTCTGCATGCTTTGTTGGCAATGCCAGTTCGACTACAGTTTGCATCCCCAAGATAAGTCCAAGTTCTTAACACCTATAAGTGTCACCATGATCGATCGAGAGATTGCTAAGTACTAAACAGTGACACCATCAGAGACAGAGTAGAGGTGTGAAACCATCGGCTGTTAGTTACCATGGATTGCGCTAACAAGAAGCCTCTTTCCATGACACCTCGGTGCAAGTTCGTCGGTGGTGACAAGGACGGCGTCTTCACGGGCGAGCAGCTCAAGGTCCCCTGCAAGCTGAGGCGGTACATCTGCGCGAGTTGCGGGATGCACCGCGGCGATCACCAGTACGCGGGCACCAGGGACGAGCACCTGCCGCCGCGCAAGAGGTCCGTGTTCAGGAGGCTGGTGCACACGGAGGAGAGGGAGGCGCTGGAGGAGGGGGAGATTTGGACAGGCGACGCCATCAACAAGGGGAAGCGAACGCCCAGGAGAAAGCGCGCGAACGTGATGTGGGCTGAGAAGTTCGAACAAATCATAGATATACAGTAGAATCTGGGGAAGTCGAGTCTTTATCAGTGCTCGTGTGTTGTCTGCCGGTTGTGAACCGCCCCCTTTGGTGGAATACATCACAAAGTGTTGCTAGTTGTTAATCATCGGCGTGGAGATTTATTTCTCTTCGTTCTGCTAACATATTTAGTAGCCATAGGTCCACAGCTATCAGATGCAACACACACAAGCAGATGGTCTCTTTCCCGACAGTAACCTTCATCAGTGTCAGGGGAAATTGCTGAGTACATTACCCGAGTGTCAAGCATCAGCATTTTCACAACGAAGTACAGGGACGTCGCAGGTTCATATAAGCAAAATAGCCATAGAGAGAATTTTCAGTGTAATATTGCACAGAAAAGAGAAGTCACTGATAAATTGGATGCAAACTGTGAATTCGGCCAAACGCGCCACACTCTGAATAATGAAATGCAGTAACTGGGTTCGCATGACAACATGCCGCGGAAGCTCATGGTTACAGACTGGTCGCTGCTGAAGTTAGTCACCATCCTGCATAAGCTCAACAATAATCACATCAGCTGTGCTTCAAATAACGCATAACCCCACCACATTATGCTTTCACGAATAATATACTACAGGGGCAGATCAAAGCAATTCGGATAGTGCATCAGCAGCAATCCAGGTAGTGACAATGCCATTGGATGCAAAACACCTAACTTATGCCGTACTGAACAACATTTGGTATACCTCTAATTTGGACTTAGCTTCAGAGTCAAATGTCTTGCACAAAATCTCATAATCCTTTTCCTGTCCTATCTGTGAAAATGAAGAGATCCGTCTGACCATGATAACAATTTGCAAACTTTCTATCTATGCTTGTAAAAAGCCAAGTTAAAGTGATACCTGAGGATCTACTCTTGAGGGTGAGGTACTCGATATTACATAACTGGATGAGAAAGAAAAATAAGATTCAGAAAGGCAGAGTGTATAAGATTATGCAACCAGAGACTAAACATTACAGTTTGAGCTTAGTAGCTTACCCCAACTTCGTATAGAAAGCCAAAGCTAGCGAGTTAGCTTTCTGGACTGTTAGCATCACTGCTCCCATTTGGTTCTGCAGGCACATGCAAATACTTGGGATCAAACAGGATTATCATTCGCGGCGGGATGTCAGAATAGCGATCATTCAAACCAAAACATGCAAGAAGTTGAAAGAAAAAAGGTATATAATGATATATTCAGAAAATTGGAACAACGAATGGTTATGATCCATCAAATCGTATACCTCGCAAGCTATCTGTTCGATCAACTGCATTAAAACCTTTCCCAGTCCCTTACCCTGGGCAGAAGATTCCATTTGTAGCTCATACACATAAACAACAGGCAACTCCTCTTCCACCACAAATCTATAGTGTACAAAACCAAGCAAGCTGGCTTCGCTACATGACGCATGCATATGTTCCACCCCTACATCTTGCTTTATGGAATTTTCAGTCACAATCCCATTAGGGTATTGCTTCACAAAGATATATCGCGCTTCTGGCGCCACCATTTCCCGGCGCTTAATTTTCTCTTCTGAGGGCCATTCTGATCCATAGGGTTTCTCCATGTTAATCTAAATTCATTTGTCACATTCAGAGTGGAAACATGTAAAAGTTAAATTGCATGTGTTGTGCTGACAACGGAGTGCATGTAACCTTTAGAAGGTTTTGTATGTACTTCCTCATTGGTAATGTAAGCTGATCCCCACGTCCAGACTCCAAGTAGACCGAAAGACCTATAGTTCAGGACAAATGAGCTTGTATGACGCACTCGCCCCCATAATACAGAACAAACCATACTGAAAATCCAAAAGCAATGCTGTGCGGAACTGAAAGTGCACGGGATAATTTCTGCATTCAATTTTGTTTTGCTGAGAATATGAAGATAAATTATGGAAACATACATGTGGTCTGAGTTGTAACGTGACATTAGTACGCCAAAAGTTCAGCAGGAACTCTTTCACCAGGTTAGAATTTTCTATACAAAAAAGTCAATGTTGGTTACCATTTCTCTGATATTTATGGAAAGCTGGAAATTGTGCAAGATGATCCTTCACAGCTATGGCTTTCCTTAAAAGTTCCTTGATTGCTTTCTCCCTCTCCAATATCTAGTCAAGAGTATGAAACTATTAGCATGATTCCTGATAGGCTGATAGACCTATGTATTTCCAGTTTTTCTTTTGAAAAGCTGATTGCAAACCCGAAGGCTGAAGATAAAATTTATGATTTTTTTTTTAAAAATGGCTACATGTTGAATTTGGATGTTAGCTGATGAGGGCAATCCATGCTCACCAACAAATTACAAATGACCCAAGATAAAACTTAATATTGCATCAAAAGCAAACACTGTAGGAGGGTTAGGCCTGGAAATTCCGACAATTCACCATTCAATATTAACTGCGCGACAACCCAAAAAAGTTCCAGCAATTCCCAGCTTCCTCGGCCTCCCCTAATACTGGATGCGGAGTTGTGGAGTATAGCGCCCGAATAAAATCTTGCAACGGCCGTTAGTTATAATGCAATACATCTATATTAGCAACCTACGAAATATTTCACTGGTCGAGACTATGCACATGGTATGCGTAACCATTAACAATGCAAATAGAAAGCTCATGTATGCAGCATAGGGGAAAAATGAACAGGACTACGTGGGAAAAGGAGCTGCGTTATGCCAGCCCAATCGAGAACAGGAGAGTGATGAGAGAAAAGAGAAGAACCTCCTTCCTACTCAGCCTCTTCTCCACTCCGCTACTGATCCGGGGCCTCTTGTTCTCCGCAACCTACGAAATATTTCACTGGTCGAGACTATGCACATGGTATGCGTAACCATTAACAATGCAAATAGAAAGCTCATGTATGCAGCATAGGGGAAAAAT
Source organism: Eragrostis nindensis (assembly GCA_012490785.1). Taxonomy (NCBI): domain Eukaryota; kingdom Viridiplantae; phylum Streptophyta; class Magnoliopsida; order Poales; family Poaceae; genus Eragrostis; species Eragrostis nindensis. Next base: position 804,995 of record JAAXCT010000202.1, read on the forward strand.
GAACAGGACTACGTGGGAAAAGGAGCTGCGTTATGCCAGCCCAATCGAGAACAGGAGAGTGATGAGAGAAAAGAGAAGAACCTCCTTCCTACTCGGCCTCTTCTCCACTCCGCTACTGATCCGGGGCCTCTTGTTCTCCGCCGTCGCCATCGCCGGCTCTCCTCCTGTGCTCCGTGACTCTGTTTTGGGCAGCTAGCGGAAGGGGAAAAGGCAGACGGCTGGGCCTCTGTGGTTTGGCAGTTATTTGGGCCGTTAGAACTGGCTTGGGAGTTCTTTTGGGCCTGAAGTTTGCTGGCTTATGGTTTTTGTGGGATTTCCCTAAAAAAACACACACAAACCAGAAGCTGGCTATGTGCATAGTCTCGACCAGTGAAATATATAAAAAAAACCAGAAACTGGCTATAAAAAAAAACACACAGAAACCAGAAGCCACCACCAGTATCACCGTTGGCATGTTAACATTCACAGTGGAACACACACTGCTCTGGACAACTTAACTCGTGTTATTAAGAAGGCTCACACCTGAGCAAACATTTTAGCACGAGAGAGTGAAAACTGAACATTTTGTCTTGATTTAGAAGGGACTTCCCCTCTCTCCCCATTTCCCCCGACGCCGGAAATGATATCACTTTCGTCATAGCCGCTTATTTGAACCCTATGTCGCCATATTACTTTAATTTCAGACTTCTGAAGTAAAAATAAAATTTGTTGGTGTGAACTAAAAGCTTGGTTTGAATCCAACAAACAGGTAGATGGGACGATAACGATTACATTGTCCGTATCGAAATCCATCCCGTGGCAAAAGGCTTCTGTCTTGACGTTCCAACGACCCCATCAGCTGGCTGTGGATTGGACAAGAAATTTCTGAAGAGACCGAAGACCACCAGATCAGTTGCTTGTTGGCGCCGAAATATCGGCTCTAAGGTCTACTGTAAGCGAGATCATGCGAGCTTAGGAAACTTCCGAGCACCTTCGGAATCCTGCTAGCTAGTCGGTTGTCTGTATTCTGCTGAGCAAAGCCGAGCTGTGACTTGTTGGGATGGACATCGTTCAGTTCATCGACATCGATCGTTCATCCGTTCGATCCAAATAGTTTGCACCGAGCCGCGGAGCCCGTAATTAAGCATGCAGGCGTCATGCATGCAAGGTTGATCGTTGCCTGCCAAGGAACCTCCGCTGAACCTTCCACTACCCATTATACTATAATAACGTCCGTTCAAAACAAATCTTAATATCAGAAAGCGACCATGAGCATGTGAAAAAGACGTATTCTGAATGTTTTTTTTTTTTGAATGGTGACCGGGGGGAGAGCATCCCCACCTGAATAGTATTCAAAATGTGCCAGACCACAGATCAACGGCCTCGTTTTTTTAGGGAAACGAGGTAAAAACCCTACAATGCTCGGTTAATTAGGGAAAATCAGGCGAAAACCGTAATAACTACCTACCTAAACTAGACCTCAATCGACAAGCCCTAGCACAAGGATGTCATTGTGGCATGACCACAAGTAAAGAGAAACATGAACCCCCAACACAAGAGGTAGAGTGTGGCTGTACCACAGATAGAACAACATCGTGCTCTAGCACAAGGGCAGAGAGTGGCATAACCACATATCACAACACCTCTAAAGACATCGGCCATCAAGACGACGCCTCAAGGAGGATGTGGAGCTCGAGCCCCACCATCGTCCATCCAGGGAAGACCTAGACTGGATTTTCACCCGACGAACAGCACAAGAACGGAGGTAGTCCACAACGACGCCCTCAAGAGGAAAACGACGCTAGATAGCGTAGTCGTCGCCGGCACGGCAAAGCCGAGCAAGCCTTTCGACCGGACCCTCAATTCCAGAGTGCCATCGATGCTTGAGGCCACCGTGTCCGTGGCAGAAGTCCACCGGGCAAGCCCGTCGGCCGGCGCCTAGGCTGCAGGCCAAGGCGCTGAAAAGGATGTAGGTGCCCCGTCCGAGTCGCACCGTCATGCTGGCCGTGCCATCACGGCGCCAACCACGCCACCATGGCGCCGTCGAGCCGGCTGCGCCACCACGGCGCCGCCGAGATTGGTCCAGTAGCCCATCCTGGAACGGGCTGCCGCTGCACCGCACACACCAAGTACCTTGCCATTGACGAGCGCCGAACACGGAGTAGCCGCAGCTGCCGCCCCGCTGGATCTGGCCATGGAGACCGCAGATCCGGCCACGTCGACGCCAGGTCCGGGCCCAGGAGTCTTGCCCGCGCAGCCCAGACCACTTGTCGCGTGCCGCCGTCCGGATCTTGTGCTGCTGCAGCTTGACGCTCACTCGCCGCCGCTTCTCCCAACACGCGCACGGCCGCCGACGCCGGATCTGTCCGCAGACCCGCGCAGCCGTCGCGGCTGCCGGGCCTCTTCGCTGGCGACCATCGCGCGCCCGGTCGTTGCGGCGTCTCAGCATCGCGCACGCCGTCGCCTTTCACAACTATGGACGGTGCTCCACTCCGCGTCAATCGCGCCGCCGTCTCAGGTTGAGGACGAGCCACCTCCGCCGACGCCGGATCCGGCCGTGAAGGCCGCAGATCCGGCCGCGCTCCCGCCGGATCCGGCCGTGAACACCGCGGATCCGCCGCGAGACGGGGACGCCGTGAACCCCCACAAGCTCCGAGGGGGTGCTCGCAGGGGAAAGCGCCTCGCCGCCGCCGTCCCGGCTGGCCGCTCGGGTTGTTCCGGCGGCGGCGCGGCTGGGGAGGGGAGGAGGGGGTGGGGCGGCCAGGGGGGGGGGTGCTGGTCGCCGCCCGAGTCGCCCGCTGGGAGCGACGCGGGGGCTTCTTGGATCTGTTTCCTTAGCAGTATTCTGAATGTTTTGACTTGCTACAATTGAGTATTCTAACATTAAGCGACTAATCAGAAAGGATGTCATTTAATGTCCCCAAAGGTCGCTTTCTCCAGTGGCGACACTCCCCATTAATTTCTTCTTCAACAAAGATAATGGCCGTCCCGGGTCACTTTCTACTTTTTATCAGATGTGACTGGCACCCCCCGTTCCTTGGGTCACTGGACACACTGTTCTTCCAGAAGGACAGAAGAGAACCCAACCCCGTGACGTGGCTTTCCGAACTGGACGTGTTTCTGACAAGTCGCCAGCAGACGCGCATCCTTATAAAAAGGTCTCCACCTGCGAGATGGATGCCTCAGCCACAAAAGAAAGAAACCATCTGCAGACATTCATCTGGGCCTCGTGGTGGTGGTACCCCATCCGCTCGAACTCAGCTTCTCACCTCGCTCTGTGCAGCGTCCATTCAAATCCAATGGCTCAGGAGGATGTCACCAATGTCACCAACGAGCATGCATCCGCTCGCCAATGCTCGGCAGCCCGAGTGGTCAGAGCCTCTGGCTCCGGGGGGGTTTGCCCCTGTCGACCCGGGCTCGAGCGGAGGCACCGCGCGGTACTGTGGCGAGCTACAGTGCCTCGCGTGCACTGTAGCACAGGTAGCTGAGATATGCTACGCTGCAGTGCAGAGTAAAAAACTCCCTTAGGTAAAGACTCGCGCCACAGCTCACACGGCCTGCTGAGTCTGTTTGAATGGGGAAGGGGTTCGGGAGTTTTCTCGGCCTGCGTGAGAAGGCTATTCTCCTTAATATAATGCCGTCGGGGTGGCTTCAGTCCCCGGCAGGTCGAGTTTTTTTTTTTTAGCATGCATCCGCTCCAGAGGAAGATCGGGAGGCCGCGCCCGTTCCCGTGGCCGGACGTGCGCCGCAGCCGCGCGTCTCCGCGTTCCAGCTGATGCTCTTTGGGGCGATGGCCATAATCGGCGCGGCCGGCGAACCGGTGCCATGGCCTCGCCTCCTTTTTGCTTTGGTGGCTTGGTTTGTTGGGTGCCTGTCGCTGTTCACGACACGGGCCTGACGCGGTCCACAGTTGTAGACCATCCGCCTAGCCAGAAGCGCGAGCGCCACCACGTCGTCCCTCTCCATCCCATTGCATGCGTCGTCAGTCCGCCCAAATAGCATTTCATTTGGTCGTTACAGTTTCTCCACTTTAGGTTCGAATAGTATATACTACATCCGATCTTTTCTTGCCGTTAGGAAAAGAAACCTGGTTCTATTTTGAACACTAAACCTTGTCCTATCGACAAGACAAAAATAAAGTATGGAGTGAGCATCATCAGGCACCACTTATTCCCAAGGCTTCGGGTGGGGATCATTTATTATAACCTGAGTTTCATTTTATAAAGTTAATATAGTTGGATTAGCAAGTAGCTGCTTGTTTCACTTTCATATGGTCTGACGAAGCTGGGAGAAAGAAGGATGCGTACGACGACGATTCAGAACCCCTTTTATTTATAGTTTTGCTTTTCGATCTTGGTGATCATTGTGTAAAATAATTTTTTTCAGGGAAGTCATTGATTCTATAATTTCCCTCCTCCGTTTTATATTTTCATGTTTATGAATGGTCCGTGGTGTTCTTTTATGGCAAAATTTGCTGGAGGACACTCCTCAATGTTCTCTTTTGCCACAGAACACTAAAAATACATATCTTTGCCATAAGACACTACTTAAATGTATCTATTTGCTGTAGGACACATGGACCTTATATTATATTCAGATAAAATAGAACCCTCGGCGAAATGATCAGAATACCCTCAGCTGTCCTATCGATCTCCCTGCTCGATTCCTATCGATCTCCCGCTGACCACTGCTGCTGGACACGAGGCAGCCGCCAGCATCCTCCCGCCGCCCCCCCCCCCCCCCCCCCCCCCCCCCCCCCGCACTCGCGCGCCCCTGCAGGCCGGCGGTCGGCCATTGAAGCTCCCCATCGCACGCCCCTGAAGCTCCCATTGCGCGCCCTGCAGGCCGCCGGCGGTCGGCTACTGCAGCTCGCGCCGAGGGTCTGCAGGCGTCCGGGCCTTCCTGCCTGCGCCCACCCGTGGATGCCCCACGATTTCTCAGCGACATTTTTCCTCAAGACCAACCTGATTTGTCATGGGTTCCAGAAGGCTAAGTTATCTCTCATCTTCCCCTAGGGTTAGTGCTAATGGGATTGTAGGTATTGATTCTGCTTCGATTTGTGCCTCTGACTTTTATAGGATGGATCCCAGTTCGTCGTACAGGCTTGTTGTGCGTGTAGGTGCTTATGTGAAATTGCTTGATGATGGCACTCGTGAGTACTGTAATGCATGTAACATCCCTAAGATTTTAGACCGAGACAGCACAAATTGGAATGATGTTCTAGTTGACATTAGTACAGAAATTAAGCTAGGCTCTAATCACAAGTTGCGTGTCACCTATTGGGACAAATTGAGCCGTAGCTATGACGAGATAACTTCTGACCAGAAATTGCTTGCTGCAATTGACATGTATTGGGAGATAAGGAGGCTCTCATTACAAGTTTGTGTTATGAAAAAAGATGAGTCTGATTCCATGCATGATATTAGGCGGCAGCAGGGCATGCCTTGTGTATTGCTAGGAAGCACTGATGCAAGCCAGATTCCTGCAGAGCCGCCACTTGAAATTACATCATTGCCTTTAGAGCCTCCAATTCAGAGCAGTAATGAAGTGCTTTGGGTGGATGATGTTGTAGAATATGTGGGTCTAGATGATGAGGGTCCTTTTAAAGCTTTGCTTTCTGATTCATCTGATTCTGAAGATGGAGGCTTAGAGGATGATGTTGAGTGTGATGGCTTAGAGGATGACTTATTTGTACAAGATTACGTTAACTGTGATGGTTTGGGGGATGAGTTTGTTGTGGAGGATGGTTGTCAAATAATTGTCCATGCAACTGACTTAGAGAACCCAACAATACAAGTTGGTATAACATTTGGGGATGGTGATACTTTTAAGAAAGCTATTAGGCAATATGCAATAAAAGGTGAATATGAAATTGCAGCAAGGTATTCTGAGTCAACAAGGTACAGAGGCTATTGTAAAGCTGAAGGGTGCAAGTGGCAGATACATGTTTCACAATTGCAGGATGGAAGGACTTGGAAGGTACTAATTCTTTTGTACACTAGCCTTTTCTATATTTTGCTTCCATGTTTGTATACTGATTTTTATTGGATGTTTCCAGTGTGTTATGGTGTGTTTGAATCAGAGACAACTGCAAATTGGAAATGGTTTTTTAGCAGACTTCATCAAGCTATTGGATCACCACCAGGCCTAGTGATCTCAACTGATGCAGGAAAAGGTATTGATTCTGCTGTTACTCAAGTCTTCAGAAATAGGGTTGAGCATAGAGAGTATGAGACATTTAGTTGCAAACTTCCAAAAGCGATTTCGAGGTGAGGTCTTTGAGAAGCACTTATGGCCAGCATGTAGAGCTTTTCAAAGACAAAGGTTTGAAGAGCACTACAATCTCATGTATAATGCGTGTCCTGAAGCCATGAAGTGGATACGTGCTAGCCATAAGCATCTTTGGACAAGGCATTTGTTCTCTGAAGCAAGCAAATGTGACTATGTCACAAATAACATAGCTGAAACTTTCAATAGCTGGATTAGACATGAAAATCCCTACATGTAGTTGATCTCATGGACAGGATAAAACAGCTATGTATGGAAAAAATGTTTCTGAGAAGTAAAATTGCCAAAAAGCTTGAAGGTAAGATATTGTCTAAGATCATAAAGGACCTTAATGATAGGAGTAGGGGGCTGAAATATATGTGGAGGTATTCACACAAGATGGTGGTAAAGGATGAAATGTTGGGTGAAGTTGAAGGTGTTACTAGAGATCTAGTTCATTGGAGGCATGTTGTTGACCTTCAGGAAAAGACGTGCACCTGTAGGCGTTGGCAGGTTACTGGTTTACCGTGTACACATGCCTTGTGTATTATCACTTCAATTCGAGGCTACAAAATTGAAGACTATGTTCATGAATTCTACTCTGTGTCAAAGTTCAAGAAAGCCTATGGAAAGGCAGTTAAGCCAATGACAGACAAGACCCAATGGCCTCAAGTGAACCCTAGGTTCAAGTTGTGGCCTCCAATTCTTAAAAGGGCAGCTGGGAGACCAAGGGTGAGAAGGTATAAAGGAGCTGCAGAAGGGGGATCTGGAAAGAGAACCACAAGATGCAAAAGGTGCAAACAACTTGGACACATGCAGAAAACTTGCAATGAATATGTGTATGAATCTGATGCACCACCCCCAGCCCCTCCAAAGCCAAAGAGGAAGAAAGCCAAGAAAAATGTTACTGTAATGTCATCTGGTGATGTCACTAACTCTGTTTCAACACCTCCAACACATGAAGTTGCTGCCCCATTGTATGTTTTTTACTCAAACTTTATGAATTTTAATTACTTGCTCATATCTTGCCACTAACTTACATTTTAAACAACAAACAGTGGTACACCAACTAGAGCTATCACTTCCATTACTACATCAAGCCCTATGACAAGAAGGTAAAATTACAATTTGCACATTTTCAAACCTTGTCTTGCTTCCTGTACCATTTTCTTGTATGTCTATGTAGTGTGACAAGGCGGCTGCAAGAACTTGAACCAACTGTAGCTATCACTTCCATGGAAACGCTTAGCCCACTAACAAGAAGGTATATTCCTCTTATATTTATATCTTTTTTTGCTTGCTGTCTATTTACGTTGTCATGTTTCTGGACGTTTTTACAGCCGCAAGAGGATGTTGGAACTTGAAGGTTGTATAGAGCCTGTTGCATGTCCTCATCTATCTCCAGTAGCTGTTGCCGAGAAGGGGAAAGCGAAGTTGAAGGTTGTCAGGTCCAAAACAAAATAGTATTGTAGTCTGATAAGAGGAATCCATGTACTGTTTGATGGTGAAGTAGGCTTGAACAAGTTATTTTGTGACCTACTATTTTGTGTTGTGGAAATATGCCATATGTGGCTGGAACATGTTATTTTCATGACGGCAACGATCTGATGCTTTGAAATGTTGTGTCTGAATAGGTAAGGGCAAAGTTGTCCAGATTTATGTATTATGTGACCTCTTTGAGTTAGAAATACTATTATATGTGTTATAGTGTCCTCCAGCAAATAGGTGTGATTGAGGAGTGTCTTATGGCAAAGACATGTATTTTTAGTGTTCTGTGGCAAAAGAGAATATTGAGGAGTGTCCTCCAGCAAGTTTTGCCTTCTTTTATTGGCAAGTCTTGACAGAGAACTTCTCGACTTGCTACGAGATCAATCGAGTCTGCGTATCGAGACTTCATTCATCACACAGAATCACGCAACGCCTTGCCCTCGCTTCATCACACCGCGCGGCTCACCGCCGTGGCGAGAGGAACACGAAACGCTCCGCTGCGGCGGAGTGCGCACGAGGAGGCCCCTCTCTCGCACAAGGATTGCAAAACCGCGGTAAACCGGACCGGTTTTCGCGAAAACCGAAAAAACCAGTCGGTCCGGTTTACCCAGGAATCCGGTTTTCGATTTTAAAATTCAAAAAAATTTGAAAATTTGAAATAAAAATATGTAAAAAACTAGATGAAATTTGCAGCACGTTGGTGGAAGAAGAACACAAGAAATCGATCGTTTGATGGGCGAAAAAAATCGAGGAAGTTTTCTGTGTTGAAAAGAGAAGGAAAAAAAGAAAAAAAAACCCTTTTCTTTTTTCTCTTTTTGAACCTGCAACGTTCCTCAATTTTTTGACCAAGCAAACAATCAAATTTTCGAGTTCTTCTTGCACCAATGCACTGCAAATTGCATCTAGTTTTTTTACACATTTTTGTTTCAATTTTTGCAATTTTTTTCATTTTTCCTCTCAAATCGGTTTTCCGAATTTCGGTCCGGTTTTCCGGACATTTTGACCGGTTTACCGGAAATTTCGGGCATTTTTGTTCAAATTTTGCTTTTCGAATTTTGATCCGGTTTCCGACAGGGTTTTCCGGTTTTCGCGAAAACCGAGCTTTTCGGTGGCCACCGGTTTTGCCGAGTAAAACGAAATTGTCAACCTTGCTCTCGCATGGGGACCGTGACTGCAACGGCCTCCAACGTGGATAGGGGAAACGAGCGCCCAGGAGAAAGCAGCGCGCGAACGTGTTGTGGGCTGGGCTGAGGAGCTCGAAGTTCGAATAAATCGTAGAACATGCAGTAAAATTTGGGGAAGTCAAAAGTCATTATCAAAGCTCGCGTATTGCGTGCAATTGTGATCTGCTTTGTAGTACTCACTTTGCATGCGATGGGGGTGCTATGGTTAATCATCAACGTGGAAATTTCTCTTCTTTCTGCTTGCTAGAATTTCGTCTTCACAGGAATCTAACGCAACACTGCCGCAGGCTGTCTCTTTCGCGACACGGTACATTATCGAAACTAGTGCCAAAGTATCGACATTTTCAGAACGAAGATCTGGGAAGTTGCAGGTTCATACACAGGAACCCAGAGTAACTAAAGTATGGAATTTATAGGAAAATCAATTAGACAGGAAGAAGAGTCACTGACTAATAGGATACAAACTGTGAATTTGGTCAAATGCGCTTAACTCTCACGAACTAATAAGTACTAATATCATATTACAAGGACCACAGCCAATCAGGCAATTACAGAATATTGTTGCACGACTGGTCGTTACAATCTGAAGTTTCAGTCGCCATCCTGCATAAGATTACCAATATGATCACATTAGCTGTGCTTGAAATAACGCAAAATCCAACCACATTACGCCTTCCTCAATTATATACAGTGGGGGCAGATCAGTTGGATGAAAATACTACAAGCAATTCTGATAGTAAGACAGCAACTCAAGTAGTGACAAAACAACTGGATGCAATCTTAGCAACTAACCTACTCCCTATACTGAAAAATTATGCTACATACCTCTAATTTGGACTTAGCTTCTGAGTCAAATGGCTTGCACAAAACCTCATAGCTTTTTTCAAGCCCTATCTGTGAAAATGAAGAGATCCATGTGATGTGACCACTGATAACAATATGCTACTTCTTATGCTTTAAAAAAAGGCCTAGTTAAAAGTGATACCTGAGGATCTACCCTTGATGGCGAGGTGCTAGAAATTACATATCTGGGAGGAGAGCAAGATAGACTCAACTAAAGCATCTATAATATTGAGCAACTAGAAGGTAAATATCTACCGTATTTGAGCTTACCTCAAGTTTGTATAAAAAGCCATAGCTAGCGAGTTAGCTTTCTGAACTGTTAGCATCACAGCCCCCATTTGGTTCTGCATGCATATACGATTTTATACAAACAAATACTTAAGATCACAATTGATTATTATTCATGGTAGGATGTCAGAATAGCGATTAAACTACAACATGAAAGAAGTGTAAGAAAAAAGTGGGGTAGCAGCTTATAATGGCATAATATTTAGAAAATTAGAACATGAATAGGTAGGATCTTGGTAGAATCATAATACCTTGCAAGCTATCTGTTCAATCAACTGCATCAAAAATTTTCCCAGTCCCTTACCCTGGGCAGAAGGCTCCATTTGTAGCTCATATACATAAACAACAGGAAGATCCTCTTCCACAACAAATCTGTAGTGTACAAAACCACACAATCTGCCTTCACTACATGCTATCTGGTCCACCCCTGCATCTTCCTTCATGGAATTTTCAGTAATAAGCCCATTTGAGTAGTGCTTCACAAAAATATATCGCGCTTCTCGGGCTACCATTTCCCGGCGCTTTACTTTCTCTTCTGAAGGCCATTCTGATCCATAGGGTTTCTCCATGTTAACCTATTTTTTACTATCATTACATTATGAGTGGAAGCATGAAAAAGCTAAAGTACAATGCCATATGAGAATGGAGTATAATAAAAACAAAAGCATGCAACCTTTAGAAGATTCTGGATGTACTTCCTCATTGGTAAAGTAAGTTGATCCCCACGTCCAGACTCCAAGTAGACCATAAGATCTATAATAGTTCAGGAAAAATGAGCTTGATATGATGCACTCACACCCAGAAGAAAACAACAAATCATACTGAGAAGAAATATGCACTGTGTTGAACTACAACCGAAAGACTAATTTTGTATTCAATTTTTTTTCCTGACTTTCTGAAGATAAATACGGAAACACATTAGGTTTTCGAAGTCTTAATGTGGCATGCTTCTAAAGTTATGAAACTTTTTTCAACAATAAAACAAACAATGCAGGTTACCATTTCTCTGATATTTATGAAAAGCTGGAAAATGTGCTAATTGATCTTTCACAGAAATAGCTTTCCTTATAAGTTCTTCGACAGCCTTCTTTCTCTCCAGTATCTAGCCAAGAGAACGAGATTATTAACATGAGCCCTGCTATACACCTTAACTATTTATCTTCAAAAGGTGAATCTAGGAAAATCATACGTCACAAGTGTTCACTGTGCTGACTGTGGAAAAGGAAGAATCCAGAAAGACAATAACTGAATATTGCAACACAAGTGACCACAATGGCCCATTGGTGTGCTAGGCCTGGAAATATCATACGATTCGCAAATCAATCTTAAGCTGTAAATGCATCCTGGGAGACAGTCTAAGAACTTCAGTCGATTTCCAGCTTTCTCAACACCCCTCCAACACTGGATGTGGAATCTAGCACTAGTCCCTTTGGTATAACACAATTACATGCTTATCAGCAACCTATGTAACATTTTCAATTGAAGATAAACTATGCTATGCACATCGGAGACGTTGCAATTAACAATTCCCTAGCAAGCTCAATTTAGCAGCATAGGGGAAATGGGGGACAAGAGCACGGTTTGGCAAGGCAAGGGAGCCCAATCGAGAAGAGGATATAGGGAGGAAAGAAAAGAGAAGAACCTCCTTCCTACTCGGTCGCTTCTCCACTCCGCTGCTGATCCGGGGCCTCTTGTTCTCCGCCGCCGCCATGACCGTCTCGCCTCCGAGCTTCCCCACTCCGTCCCAGCAGGGACTCCCTATTGTGGTGTTTGGATAACGAGAAATGAGAGGTGGGATCAGGATTGGGAAATAATGCTTGAGAGAATGAAAGGCTGAGATTTAATATGATAAAGAAATAAAAGGTCTTGATTTCTTGTCCTATTTCTCTATCCTTATTCCGATTCCCATTTTTCGGTTGCCAAACGCCCTCTATATGTAGAACGTCCTATGCTTAACGTTCCATAGAACGGCCCATAAAGCTCAAAAGCCCATCAAATTTGGCCATTTAAAGCAATTTAGTTACCGACTAACCGTCAACATTTTAAAATAACAGTTCTAACATTTTCGTAAGCCTATGTCAACATTTTCAAGCAACGGAGTCAACAATTTTGCCAAAAATGTTGACATAGCATATAATACAGTGAAAAAAATGTTGACATGGTACATTCAAAATGTTGACAAAATTCGAATTTCAAAAAATTTCAAAAAATATTCATATTGGATCTCATTTTGTAGCATTAATTCTAAACAACATGTTGCTTCAAACAGATTCGAAAACGGCCTTACGGTTTGGGAAAAAATGCGTTTGAAATTTTAAAACCGGTTTCTTTTCTCCTCCCTCCCACCCGCTCAATAGGAAGCCGCCACGTGTCAGCATCTTCCCACCTGTCTGAATCTCACATGTTGATCAAATCTAGCACGAATCTCAAACACTGTTCTATCAAAGTTTAAATGTAGCCCGCCCTACGTATAGGATTGGCGGTCCCAGCAGGCTGGTGGTGTGTGAACTTGCGGGAAAGGGAAACGTGTGGGCCTCAGAAAGGTCCAGCGGTAATGGGCCTCTGCAGGCTTCAAGGTGTCATTCGGGCCCAATGTGTTTCCTTTTCTGCTGGCCTGCTGCTACTGTTGCTTTGCCTACAGAACTCGATCATCCTTGATTAGAATTAGTGGACGTCATTGTCATAGTGATTCCTTTTGCTGGAACGAACAGAGCCTCCGCGTTGAACCTAACAACCCTCTCCGTCGTCCGCCTGCAGCTACCCGTATCAACGGACCACGAGTAAGCAAACACGAAATCAACGAAGCAAGCGCGAGCTGAGGAAATTTCCAGGAAACTTGGCATCACATAACCAGGCGGTAATCGCCATTTAGCCGGGGCAAGACCTGCTGATAAAGGTCTCCTTTTCCGGACATTTGTTTTTCCCCGCGAGGCCGTGACATGGACGTGCTGCCTGCTGGATTTCAAAGGAACAATAGTAGTAGGAGTAAGAAAAAAAGAGAGCTGTTTTGGTCAGCCCAGCCATCGTGCGGCGCCCGCGCTCGAGAAGACCTGTTTTGCTTGCTCGGCAACAGTTCCATTCTTCGCATCCACCGGGGAATGCCTATGACGAAGTTTCCGGGAACTTTCTTGCGGGGCGTTTCATGGACAGTACTAGGTGCAGCTCTCGCTTTCGTCAGTGACATCAAACGCTCGCAGATGTGAACACGAACGCTTCCGCACATGTGAACACCCAGCACTATAAATTATCCTCGCTCGTAGCCACTCTGAGCACTCATCTGATTCTCGCTGCGCCCGGCTCCCGACTCCTCTGTTCGTTAGGCGAAATTAGGATGGCTCCGACTACCAGTGTCATCAAGAAGGCCCCCGTGCCGGAGCCAGAGCTAGAGCCCGCCGCCGCCCCCGCCCCCGCCGGCCATGGCCCGCTGCTGCGCATCTCCGCCTTCCAGCTGATGCTGTTTGGGCCGACTGCCATCATCGGCGCAGCCGCGGCGCCTGTGCCATGGCCCCGCCTGTTCTTCGTCCTACTGGCTTGGTTCGTGGGGTGCCTGTCGCTGTTCATGACACGGGCATGACATGCGCGATCTGCAAACAGATTCGCCTAGTGTTGTCATCCGGTCCTCTAAAACTACCACCCGACTGCCCGCGTCAGATAGTGTTGCTTCATTTTAGGATGGTACAGGATATGTTCTGCCAGACCGTGTAAAGTGCGAGTGGTCGTGTAACAGTTACCGGGCTCAATTTGGCCTCTAAAAAGGGTGAGTTCTATTTGGACCCAAGCGGCTCAGATAAGATAAAAGTGCGCTTCCTTTTCCTACTTTATTACTTTCGGATCTCAGTGATCATTTGATATCAATTTTATGTATAATTACTGCTTTACTTACTTTTGAGGGAAATTACTGTCTGATTTCTTTTCCTGTTCTGTTATGTTCCCGTGTTTAAGAATAGTCAATTGTGTAGTACCAAGTTTCATTACCAAGCATAGCGACCGAGCGAGTTTTACCTGGCACTTTGAGACAAGCTGCTCTCGCTTGCCGTTGTACTGGGGGAAACGATATGAAATGTCAAACTAGGAAGACCAGAACCGAAGGTATCTGGGAATTCAGCTGCGTTTATGTACAGCTAACGTTGACGTTTTTGTAATCTTTGAATATCTAAGAATACAATAATAGGCACCTTATCTGAGGATAGAGCAGTTTTGGTCCTAATCATCAACTAAATCACAGTAAGGTACTAACTACGGATCTGTACGGCACGGCGTTCTAAAGCAGCTACTTTGCCCAGAATCATCATGTCCACTATTTTCACGTCTAAACTGCCTTCCATCCTGACGATGCCATCAGACCCATCCACTCCTATCAGTCTCCCCGGTACTCCACGCATGGAGCCATTCATAATCCTGAGCCTTTCGTTTTTCTTCGGCCTGACGACCTCTACCTCGTTTGGAGCAGCAATCACTTCATCTCCATCACCCAGAGACCCAAGGGCCACAAGGCATGATCCGTCCTGGAAGTCACGGATTCTCAGAGCTGTTAGCACATGCAGTCCAAATGAAAAAGAAAAACAAAACATGGTGGAAACAGTCTCCAAATTCGCCAGTTGCTATCGTTGTAAATAGTACCTGGAGAACTTCCTTTACCACACCGTTGGTGTCACCACCACCTTCCCTGGAGACATTGACCAAAACATCTGGTAAAAGCCAGTTACCCTCGCCCTCAGCACCTACTACAAACATTTTGGCAGGAAAAAAAATCAATGTACTTCCAGATTGATCGGTAGATTGTTTCGATCCAACCCAATCCAGGTTACAGAATTGCATCCAAGCAAATGTAGAACTCATAAACGAGGGCGAACCTATTACAGGAGACATCGCATCCATTCCAACATTTCCTGGAGTCAACGGCTGGCCACCAGGAGTACCGGGCAAATAGGAGGCAGGATCTGGGGTCATTGGTTGTCCGACAGGAGTTGAAGGTACATACGGGCTTGGAGCGTTTCCTGGAGCTGCATCAAAACCAACTCCAGTGGTGCTTGCCCACCCTGATCCTGGAGTGGGAGCTTCATATGGCCGAGCTGGTGGAGTTCCTGGCTGAAAAAGAGGAAGGTGCAATAACATACTCAATTTTTTGATGCAAAAAAAATAGTCTATCGTCGGACCAGAGTTAAGTGCCTGTTCGTGTTTTTAGGCCTAGAGGTCACATCAAAACTAATCTTGTTATTTAGGCGTCTTAAATAAGTTTAATTACAAAACCTTTTTACAGATGTGGGCTAATTTGTGAGACGAATCTAATGAGCCTAATTAATCTATGTTTCGCTACAGTGATGCTACAGTAACCATCGTCTAACCACGGCTTAATTACCCTCATTAGATTCGTCTCGCAAATTAGTACAAGGTTCTGCAGTTAGTTTTATAATTAGACTTATTTAAGACGCCTAAATAACAAGATTAGTCTTGATGTGACCTTTAGGCCTAGAAAAACGAACACCCCCTAAGAATATCCAAGGTAAATAAAAAGCGAGATACAAAAAAACTAAACCTGATAAGTCGGACTGCTTGCCCAAGTGGCAGGATTTCCATCCTCCCAGCTATCCCTGCAAATAACTAAAACAGTCAACAACCAACAGCATACGCTTACTGCCGAGAGACTCACTCCTGGCTCAAGCTACCAGCTTCTGAGAAATGTGTCAATGTGGACAGCTATAAGCTTTACCTGGGAGGACTCATTGGCACCCAGGCACGAGTAGGCATTGGAGTACGCATTCCATCTCGCACTGGAGTGGCTGTAGACATCATATAATTTGTTACCATAAAAGGAACATACATAAGTTATGTGTTTGGCATTTGAACATGATTGTGTGGTTCCCTATTAAGTACTACTTCGCATATCAGTTAGGCGTTAGGCGGCATTATATTGGGTGAACATGCATTCTGCCTGGCTTTGACTGAATTCTAAGCCGAGAAAGCCACGATTTCTGATCGTCCGATTAATCGCGATTAATCGTGATTAATCATCCTAATCGCCCAGGCTAATTCGACTAGGCTCTCCGACTCGATTAGGGCGACCAGAACTCTAATCGTCCGATTAATCAACGACTAATCGCGATAACTCGTCCGATCTGGTCGGGGACGACCAGATCTAAAATTTTCTGGCCCAGTCCAGCTGAGTTGGGCCGGCCATATTTGGCCCATTTCGTGGCCTTGAAGTGAGACAGAGAGGGAAGAGCTAAACCTAACCCTATATTCTCTCCCACCCCCTCCTCTGCTACAGCCGCCACCCAGCTGAGAACGACGCCTTCTCCTTGGAGCGTCGCCACCCAGCTCGCCGTCCCTTCCCTGTCCTTGGATCGCCATGTCTTCCCTAATCTTGGAGCGCCACCCTCTCCGAAGGCCGCCATCACTCCCCCTTCCATCCCCGTGCAGCTGTCAGCCCATCAAGCAAGCAGATTGAACTGAAGACTGAAGCAAGATGAGCCAATCCTCTTCATCGTCCGAAGGTGAGTGCCTGAATGGCCATGCGCTGGTGCTTGTCTCTATTTGAATGTGCCTTCATCCTTGCTTGTTGCTCTGCTGGATGCTAATTCCCTACTCACTGGTCAAGCATGTAGGTGCTAGGCAGAACCGATTAATCGGACCTGATCGGGCGATCAGTCGATTAAATCGTCTGATCGGTGCTCTGGCGTCCAGAAACGACCGGCCGATCAGAAATCGTGGCGAGAAAGAGATGCTAAATGTCACAAAATTACTTCCCTTAAACTATGAATGAATTCCTACTGCTTCTTAGCAACATATTGGAGGATGAAATTCAGCAGTCAAAGCACATCTTGTGGACGTGTCCCCCATATGACAAATGTTATTATACTGAAGAAGTAATTTGCTAATGCCATAAAGCATGTAAAACACACCTCCTGGATCCCGCATCGGAGTCTGCATAGAATGCATTGGCGTTCGAGATGGATGCATAGGTGTCTCACTGCCCCTTGAATAACGGGTTTCACTGTTAATAAAACGTGTCAGTAACTGGAACCCATCTACTAGACAAATATGGATATCAATCACATAAGAAACTTACCGAAATGGTGTTGTAACCGTAGCTGTGTCACCAATATCCTGTCTCTTAACTGTATATTTGCAAAAACAAGAGTTCTAAAAATGCGAGAGACAACAATAACACTGACAGTGAAAAATAAGACTCACCTGTGACAAATTTCATCTGTGAATCAAGCTCTATGCGGACAAGTGCACCAGTCACTTCTTTAACTCTGCCGCGATATCCTTTGTGTGGGCCAGATTTAATCTTGATCCATGTGTTCACTAGAGCATCATGCCCTCTGCCACCACCACCACCTCTTCCTCCAAACCTTCCACCAGCTGCATTACATAGGAGGGTCACATTGTTGTGTCAGCAGTGAAGAAAAGCAAGTTATTAGATTTGCCAAAGTAAAACATAACTTTATTAAATTGCAGGCAAAAATTCATATATTAATTGTCAATGGTTATCCATAGGGCAAAAGAGAAACACAAAGTGCAACTGCAAGAATGGCTAGACAAAAATAGTTAGCTTGTACTTTAGTTTTTCTTTTCTTTTTCTTTTTTACCTTTGTAACTTCAAACTATCTTTTATTTTTAATATATTATAATCTGTAGGGGATCTTCCCGTCCAGTTGATTCAAAAAAAAAAAAAACACGTAACTTAAGGGATACTGCAAAACAGTTCGTACAATTCATGAGAGGTCCTCTTGGGGGCAGCCTTCCAGGAGAGCTAAATGCACGAAGCTGTGGATCTGCCCTATCCATAGCCTGCATGAGATAAGAAGATGGTATGGTCATAAAGAATATTATAATGTTATATGAACCATATAAAAAATTAATACAACAGCACATACATTCCTACGGTTGCTGGCAACTGGCCCCCCAACAAGGAGACAAGATTCTGCTTTTGCACAGATAAATCCTGAATGTTCAAGATAGTGGCGATCATAAATAAAAAGTATGCCTCTGTGTATATGTTCCACTGGACCCTGCTTTCCCTGTTACGCAAAATAGATGATAAATCTATAGAGACCAAAATCAAGAAAATCTTCTGACACAAATAATGGTAACATACAAGCTCAAGCGTAAGGACGCACCTTACATGCTCCTTCAATGACCCTCACAACATCCTTAGCGGACACAATATTACTGGACCGATCTTTTGCGGATGTACGCCGATAAATCTTGCATTTTATTTCCCTTAGTTTCACAAGCATCAATTCAGGTTTATCAGGCACTCCCTTCAGAACCTAAATAGTATGCTAGGGTCAATATAAAGTACACAAAAGTAAACAATCCATGATAAACGATAGGCAGAATCTGCTTGCCTGAAATGCTTCACTTTCCACCCTTATAATAATACCAAACGATAAATTACTGAAAAAACAACAACGGGAATAGGTTAGTACGAATCCATTTAGACATAATCAACAACAAAAATTAGGTTCACTAATATTTTAAGCTTACTTAAGAAGAACAAGATCATGCAACTCGTAATCACCAATTCTGGTAATCCCTGTGGTGACTTCAGAACTTTTGACGACATTGTCCGCAAATACACGGATCTGCAAAAACATGGGCCAAGAAGTCAGTCATATACTAATAAATATTTGCGCTAATAAATTCTGACACGTATCAGGACTATAATAATAGCTCACATGTTCTTTAGTAGTGTCTGACAAAATGATCAAAACATGCCCTTCCACTTTAATAACCATGCCTGTCGCGCCTTCTTGAACACCAGATACCACTTTTACATGGTCTCCAGTATTGAAATATTTACAGAGATCCTTTTCACCGAAGGCAAGTGTTTTCTGCAGTTATGAAGAGATTTATCAGTTCTCTATTGTTAAATTTGATGAAAAAGCTCTAATTTGATCAAATACGATATTAAACTTCAGACTGCAAGTAATTACCGGAAGTCCAGATTGCTTCGGTTGAATGTGAACAGTCCCATCCTCAACTTTCTCAACAGACCCCTTTAAGTTTTTGAGATCACCTTTGATAACAATAACAGCATCACCTTTCATAAAGTGACCCTTCTTTCTATTTGAAAATAGAGATGACAAGCTTGCAACATCCTCATTCAAGTCATCACCAGGTTTTCTGAATTTCTCCAGTTCATCAAATGATGGCTTAACATTCTGTGTGCTGATTGATTTTATAGAGTATGTTTTGTGCAAGAAACCATCTTTGAACATTAAACCATCAACAACATCAAAGTATTCTCCAGAATTTCTATTCCTTCTCCTTTCGACACGAATGTGCATCTCCCTGTGTTCATGTGAGTTAGCAAATGACAGAAATAAATAAATATGAAATACTCTGTGATGACAAAAGGATGAAAAAGCACCTCGCCTCATCAACACTAAAGAACCTTGGTGGCGGAACAAATGATTTCTTCTTCACAACCTCGCGTCCATCCTGAAAACAGAATATTCATCAAACTAAGCCATCCAACATTTAAGCACATGGCGCATGACAGAGAAAAAAAAAACAGTTTATCCAGTACATAGGCTGTATAGCAATCAATAGGTCAAGGTCACATTTGTGAAACACTACTGCATGAAACTAATCAGTAAGTCACATGGGCAAAGGGAACACGGAAGCTATTTGTCAAATGACATAATCAGTCATCAATATAGAAGAATCTAATAAGTTCATAGAGGGTGCCACACCATAAGAATATCATTTAGAAACTCAGATTTATAGCAAGTAGAAAATAACTTACCAATTTATTAGCCAGCACTTGTAAATCTATTCTAGGAATGAGCTTCACAGTAACCTTTTGCCGCACATTGTCAACATCAACAACCTGAAGGTAATCAAATCAATATATGAAGAAGGAATACTAACATGATGGAACCGAGGAAGACCATACCTTAGCAAGATCGCCTTTATATGCACCAAGCTTCATCCGAACCCAAGAGTCCATAGCAAGGTCAATAGATTTGCTTTCAACAGAAAGGACATCAGTCATTTCCCTTATAGGTACCAAAGTAATTTTTGCTGAAGCCAATATGTTCCGCAAACCTTTGCAGGCCTGAAACCAAGTGTTAGGATAAACTTCACTGAACCCCGGTTTAAAGTGAATACAATGTCAAAGAAAGAACTTCTTACCTCCTTGACATGTGATTCTTTCTCTGCTTCAACGTAAATGTAATTCTTTAGATGTTCCAATGCAACAACAGATTTTATCTGGATATCTGGCCTATCGATGAACTTTTGCATCAAACAAGCAGCTGTCTCCCGCTCACGTCCAATCTGAAACCACAGTTCCAGATCCGTAAGGTTCAAATGTTTTTTCTTTGGACGGGAGTGAGGTTCAAATGTAAAGGGAATAAATATGGAGCAGATAATAATCTGTCTACAAGTCGCAACCTACCGCGCATTTCACCATCCAAAGCTTTGGATCCTTCACTGATGGCAGGAGAGCTTGCTGTTCAACATCGTTGGTTAATTCGTCACCATGATCACAATGTGACGGCCGTCCATATCTATCTCGTATTTGCCGCGCAAGCTCCTCATGGTCAATTTCAAGTTCGTCTCCCATATTAGGAATAAAATGAGGCCTAGAACTCCTGCCCATATTCTCGTCAGGGAATTCAGCCCTATCATCAACGATAAAGCCTGACAAAAGGAAAATTAGCACAAGTTGCAGAATTATCAAACTTAATTACCTGACATTCCTTTCATATGTTGTATCAAAACAAAACTAGCTATACTGAACTACTAAATGTAATTTGTTGCAACAGTTTTATTCCATTTTATTATGTTGCAGGAAGGAACAGCGCAAGTTTCTCAGGACCAAGAGTTAGGTTAGGACACCAATAGAACTGAATCGTGCCAACCAATAGGTGCTACCATCCGCATACTCCAGTATTAAGGAGTATTATGATTTAAGAGCAATAAAGGAGTTTACAGATATGATCACTACTAAAGGGTAATTTCTGGATGTTCCTTTGTTCATCAAGAGGACAATGGCGAGTCTCCTGGGTAGATGAAGCCATAGCAGTTGACAAGTATAAGTGCATAATTTCAGAAGATCCCCAATTCAATACAAAATCCAAGAATTAACTGAAGTTTGCTTTTATCGTACCTAAGGGTCCCCAACAGAACAAAAACATTGATCTATGGAAATCAGCAACCACCAAAATTGACTAAGCTTTGCCAAAATTATGAAATACAACCAGTTGCGACAACAAATGATAGCCACCACAAATTACTCACATCCATCCCCATTGGAAGTTTGGAACAACATTTTTTTAAACGATTTACAGGACTTAATATATACCTATAAATATAATCAAGACCCAGAATAGTCGTGGATGGTTCAGAGTTAGATAGCGCACAAATTTCACGGAGCAAATTCGGCTAATTTCACGCAGCTTTCGTAAATTTGGGTATTGGGGAACTGATCGAACAATTCAATTACGTTCGGTAGGGAAGCAACGACTCACCATCGTCGCTCTCTGCATCAGAAGGCTCTTCCTCCGACTCATTGTCTACGATAGCCATGTCGTCGATCAGGATCGAACTCGGCTTCCTCTTGGACGCACGGCCACGACCACCATCGTACTCGTCGTCGTCGTCGTCGTCATCCTCGTCTGCGTCCTCGTCCTCGCTGGCCGCGTCGTCGATGAAGCTCTCGACGCGGGATCGCTTCCCGCGGCCGCCGCCGCGGCGCGATCCCTTCCCGCCCCTCTCCTCCTCCTCAATGCCGTATTCCTCCTCCTCGTCCTCCTCCTCGCGGTTGCGGCGAGGCATTGTGGCGGTGGCGGCGGCGGCGGTGGCGGGGCTAGGGTTTCGACCCTTTCTCGCGTGTTGCGAGACGCGTAGGGCTCAGGCGCGGAGGCTGGGCGCGACGGAACCGTCGAGAGGCGAGTCGAGGCCTCGGCGAAGTGCGGTGCGAAGTGCGAAAGGCGGGGCGGAGAGGCGCTACGGTTGCCGGGAAGGGGGGTATTTATCGGCGATAACCGACTTAATGGCGATGCCACGTCGTTGGGCTGAGCTGAGGAATCTTTCGGGGTTTCCGTTACAACGGGCTTGCTTGCGTGGGGTTTTCGAAGCTGATTGGGCTGGGAAACTGTTTTGGGGCTTAGCTGGGTTGCTACAGAATGACCCATGAAACTAGAAGTTCTTGGTCCAGCCCGATATGCACGCTGGATGCCCGGATATGCCTATTGGATTTCACTCCAGACTCGCCATGTGCAAAGTGCAAATTGCAAAGCGATTCTCAATCAAATCTTGTTTCTTTAGCAGAGAAAAAATGGCACTAACATGTCAGCTCGGGCCTAAATAACCCACTAGATATATTTATTTTCCAGAAGCATGATTAAGGTAAATGGTAAAATGAAGTGTTCAATTATTCAAGAAGCCATCATATATACTGCAATCATGTTTTTTTTCCCCCGAGGTCATCCAAAAAGCTGTTGGCATGCTGCAGGGCACTGTTCGCGCCAGTAGTCCGGTTCACCCTTCCGGTAAAATGGGGGGCATGAGTTCACACACCGAACTTTGCTTGAGGTTATACTTGTGTTAACTCTTGTTTAGGCTATTACCACGCTTCGCCCACTTAACTATTTGTATCATTGTCGCAGCTGCCACTCACCGCTACTAGTAGTTCTTGGTTTGTCGTTGTCCTAGCTGCGAGAAATGGCAATATTTTACTACTACTACCTCCGTCCCAAAATAGTCGTCGCTGTTGACTTTTGATTGTCACGTTTGACCATTCGTCTTATTTGAATTTTTCGTACAAACATTAATTATTTTTTCATCATATGTTTTATCACCAGTATTAGTTTAATCATGACATATTTGTTTTAATTTTTACAAAAAAATTTTGAATATGACGAACGGTCAAATGTCATCATCAAAAGTCAACAGCGAAATATTATGAGACGGAGGTAGTACAATCCAATTCCATTTGTGTCATCTATCTTCTTTTTCTTCTGCCTTTCACTTCCATACCGTGTGAGCTGTACCGGCAATAGGCCCACGATCATTGACTGCTTCTGGATACGTCTAGCGTGCGCGCCAATAATTTCGCCTCCTTGCAACGAATCCGTTACACGCTTCTCGAGGCGTCACGGGCACGCCGTTCCGTTGACTTTCGTGCTCCCTTGGTTTTCCGAGCCTCCGTGCTACTGTCCGAACAGCACGCATCCACGACCTCGCGTCGCATGTACCGTCTCGAGACTTTCCCGGCACATGTCGCAATACCTACGACGCCACAACATGGTTGTACGGATAAACGCCGCATGCGATCCCAGACTATCCACAATACCCTCATGAACCCCTCCTTCATCAACTGACAGACGGTCCCCACAACAGTGAGCCCACAGTCAGTGAAAAACAGCAGGCCGCGTAGTGCTCCCTTTACTTCGACGTGCGGCAAGCAGAAATGCCAAAGACGATGACGACAGCCGAGGAGGCGCATCACGCTGCCTTGTGGGGCAAGGAGACAAACACCATGGCGGAACCCACGTGATGGCCCCACCGGCCGTAACGCGGTTCAGCAACCTTCGCGCTATCAGCATCACACCGCGCCGAACGCACCCGCCTGCGCTAAAACAAATCGAGGCAGCCTTACAAGTAGGGCCAACGCGGCGTGACGCCCCCACATGTCATGAGGTGCCAAATTCCGAACTGCCTCGGGCGCAGAAGTTAACCCAAACGGAAACGGGAAAGGCTGCCACGGCCGTGCCCGCCGTTGGTTGCTTGGCGGCCTGCCTGCCTGCCTGACTTCTCCCGCGGTCCCGTCGGGGGCGCCGCGCTGCGATCCGGCCAACGCCTCCTCCTCGCCGCGGCGGCGCG
This sequence comes from Eragrostis nindensis, assembly GCA_012490785.1. Taxonomy (NCBI): domain Eukaryota; kingdom Viridiplantae; phylum Streptophyta; class Magnoliopsida; order Poales; family Poaceae; genus Eragrostis; species Eragrostis nindensis. Next base: position 828,889 of record JAAXCT010000202.1, read on the forward strand.
CCTGACCGCGCGGTGGCGGTGGGTTCTGGAGAGCCATTGGTGTGGCGATTGGTGCCGCGTCCGCGTGGGGAGACGGGAGGCGGGTGGTGTCTTTACCGCCCGCGCGCGCGGCATTAACTCGAGGGTCTGCGCTCTGGCCACCTTGGCATGCGGATAAGCACGGCGCCATGGGAGGACGCTTCTGACCTCGATGCAGGTATGCGAGGAGGAACCTCTCCGGTTTTTCTGGGTTCGCGTTCGGATTTGGGGGGTGTCCGGCTTCTGATCTGCCGTTTCATGCGGAAATTCGGCGTTCCTCAGGGTGGGGAGGGACGGCGTGGTGGCGAGATGGTGCGGAGCGGCGAGAAGCGGCATTTCTTCCCGCTCACGAGCTTGCAAATCGGGTACGTGTTTCTGCGCTTATTGCTTGTTTGACTGCCGGCGATGTGTTCGTGTGCATTGGAGTTGAATGGTGTTTGGTCTCAATCTGAATCTTCCTGTTAATTGCGCTTGTTGATTACAAAATTTTTAAGTTCACAGTATTGTGTCGTTGTGATTGTCGCTGGATATCATGTTCGTGTCGATACCTTATACTAGGAGGAAATAGTAAGGTTCAATGAGTGGTATGCGGAGTTTATAAAGGCGTTCGTTTTTAATTGCTTTATTTATTTACCATTGGTTCTGGCAGTGAAATTGGCATGAACCTGAAAGGCTTGACTTGGCCGTTTCTATTTTCGTAGAGAAGAAAATTCCAACATACTGGTTTTGGGAAACAGACAGGAATTTTCACAAAAGGGGAGTGAGTAGTTGAACTGTCCTCTCGTTTCTATAGATGTTTTGATCTATGCTACGGACCTCAATGGAATATGCCGTTATGATGCAGACATGTGGAAAGGAGTCCGTAAAAGAAAAATAGCGAAGCTGTTCTACATCCACGGTAGGAAATATTGCTATTTTAGGTGACATGTGTGAGAACTGTTATGCACCAGAACCTTCAAGTTCCAACACTTCACCACTCGTTCTCCCAACGATGTACATCCACGGAATAGCTAGTTGTGTGATTTATGTGCAAAGCGATTCAAGCATTAGTCCCCTAAGTTGCTACTTGCTTGTTACCTTCCTTCATGTAGATTGATCAGCATGTGTACAGTATGCAACATTGATACCTTGAAAACTGGAACTTGTATTTCCTTTTCATAGTTCTTTAGGACTTGATACACTAAAGGGAAGGAAAAGTTCAAACTTCTAAAAGAATCCGGTTCAACAGATCATCACAATTGAATGATTCAATATGCCTTTTCCATCTCACAATAGTTTAAGCGGATAAGATTTAATGTTGATTGTGATATCTTCAGAAGTATATTGATTGACGTGCATATTGATGTACGAAATGGTGCACAATGGTGCCTTAAACCATTTTGCATTTTCAGCTCCATCTGTTAGTTTTAGGGTCTTCACATATCAATGTTTCTTTCTTTCATGCATATTAGAATTTTTATGTTCATTTTTTGTGAAGTGTGCATATTAGAATCTGTGTGTTTGGGAGGCAATTTTTGCATTCATTTGTTGACCTGATGCGATGTGTATGCACTAGTAAATTTTTGAGTCTCCTCTGTAGTGAACTTCGTGCATCAAAATTTGGAGATAGCTAAACAAGATTTTCTTATTTTCCTTTGCAGGGATTTACAGTCATATCTTGCAGAACTGACTATATTTCTGTGCCCTGATACCAAGAAATTTCTAATATTGCTCGACAACCGCCCATGGTTGGTAGACCAGGACACAAAACCTGCTCACCTGTGGCAGTTGATGGTTACCAAGGTCCATTTATACTGCTTTATGCACTGCTTTACTTGTGGCATTTTCTCTTTCTTAATTAAATTCCACCGCTCCATTTTGTTACAAACTGATTCCTTTTATTTTTTGCCCCAGTCAAGACTTTCCCCGTTCGCAAATACTAAATCTAGGAGAAAGAGAAATGAAACTGACGGTAATGTTGTATTATCAGAAAGAGTGTCTGCTCCCCGTATGTTGAATAAACCATCAAGATGGTATTCCGTGATTGATGAGGCCATGCGGGAAAAGAAGCTTCAAGTAAATAAGTTGAAGGATTCTCGCATCCTAAATAGGGAGCTCCATCAAACTTTATATGGTTTTATCATTTTTGAGGTAGACTGGCCTGATGTGCGTGGCATCAATTATTTGAATGAACTTCAGGTATTGTATCTTAATGTTGATAATTTTACGTTTAGGGAGAACTTCAGCAACTTTAATGGGATAGCACACACTCATTTGTTTTGGTATCATTGTAGACTGATACATCGATGGCTGTGGAATCTAAAACAATGAAGAGATGGGAGTTTGAAAGTGTCAATCAAGCTTCAGAGTTAATCAGTTCTTGGTTCTCCGGGAACAACTCTGAACGGGAGCTCTTACAAGACTACTTGAACTGCATCTCCTCTAACGGTAAAAGCTTGAATGGTTATACTTGTCTTCTTTATAGCTTCCTAGTATGAAACCACTTATGTGATTACTGTGCAGGTGATGTGTTTTATGATGCTCCAAACTATTTCTTACCGTCTGAGTGGGACAACGAAAATGATGATTCTGGTTATGCTCAATGCATCACGGAGTCGTCAAGTTTCACAGGATCATCTTACACACAACCTCCTTACGCTGGACCTTACAAGAAAAGAAAAATAACAATATCAGATGCTGGAAGTAGTATGTCTGAAGAATCATACTCAGAAGTTGTGACCTCACCTAGATATTCTTCATCACCATGTTCATCGTGTAGCGGTGATAATGAGTATCTTAACCAGCTGTTGGAACCTTGCACATATAGAGATGTATTGATCTGTTTCCGCTTCAATGATCATGACCTTCCATTCAGACTGAAAGAAGTTATACTATCTGATGTGAGGCTGTTAACGTTACTTGAGTATGGCCTTCCTTCATGGGTCATCTTTCTTCAGTCATATCCAGTTTTCTGCAAGATATATCGCCCCTGGATGTGCCCTCTCGCCAGAGCATTATATGTTTTGATGTCACTAATTACTGTTCTTATAGGATTTTATGACCTCTACAAGAATGTCCCCATGTTGAAAGCAACTGCCTCAAGATTGTTTGGCCCTTTCTTTGATTGGATTGAAACATGGGAAATGATAACAAGACTCAAGTATCTGGGAACTATGCTTTTTCTGCATAACTTCCAGCAGGCTTTTACATGGTCTCTTAAGATTGTGAATGCTGCTAAGTCTGCTCTTAGTGTTTTGACAAAGCCAATTTTGGGACCACTTTTGGAGGTTTTTGAATTTACCCTACCAATATGGAACCTTTTTGCTGAGACGGTAGAGTATATGAGTTCGATTGTCATGGTATCTTTGGAGACGTCCTGGAGTGTAGTTATTGGTACAATGCAGATGATTATCTGGCCATTCTGGATTGTTTTCAGTACTGTGCTTAACATTGGTATGGTTTCTGAAACTTCTCACGTCACCTGTTTCCTTCTCCCTCTTATGTTTGAATTTCTGATGCCTTTTTTTCCACACCAGTAAATTCAGTTATCTACCCAGTGGTTTGGCTCTTCATGGAGATACTAGCTGCACCCTTCCATCTTGTCGTATGGCTAGTAAATTTTGTGGCGGAGCTATTTGTTGATGCTGTCAGTGTTCTGAAGCAAACCTGGTCAACACTAAGTGCATTATATCAAGTTGGCTCTGTACCCAGATCCTCCGGGTTTTCATCTGAATCTAGCATTTGGGGATCACTCTGGAAAGATCTTCTGTATCAGGTATCAGAAATTTGATCGCAGGGCCAAAAATTATATTAAAATATCTGTGGAACTTACTTTGACTCTCTCTTTTTCAGATTTTCCGTGCAATTCGGAGCATTTTGTACGGTTTTGTTGCTTTCTTTTCAACATGCAATAGGCACCGACTCAGGTAATATTTCATCCCAGACGTATGCAGTTCTACAGTTTACCAAGATCAGAGAAACATTAAATGAGAAATCATAACGACAAAGTACATCTTTACTGTTGAGTTCAAAGTTGTCCAAATGGCTTGTATTTCATGTCAGTTTGTGCAGACCTGATGATTCAAGTGACTTGTTTCCCTTCTCAACGTACTCAGTGTGCTAGATGCTAATGCTACTCTTGCTGCAGCATTTACAATCACATTCAAGTATTTCTTGGGCGTCTATCTCATGTCTCAACGAGAGCACGGCATCCCACATCTCGTGAAGGAGCTCGGAAGTATCCTAGTCAAAATCAACCTGTACGTACTTCCTACTTTCTTGCTGCTGACTTTTCTCTTGCATTCTTTATAAAAATGTTATTTAATTTATTTCATACTTGTTCTGATAACCTAAGATACTCCCTGGTGTATAAGCGTATGCATCCATTCACCACAAGTAAATTTTGTAGCAATTTTGTGATACTTAGGTTTTCCTGGATATCAAGCAGGTTTGAATTACTATCATCTGGCTATATTTGCAAGTTTGATTGTATTTTTATGGTCACAGACTCGCAAGTTATGACTCGTGATCGCTAAGATTCCGTCAGTACTTTTTACGGTTTTAAAGAATCGATATTTGCATTTTCTTCGTAAATATTAGACATGGATTGGCATTCAAAGTTCTCCCCTTCGTCTTTTCGCTTCTAAAAATGTCTTCATGGTATGCTTTTGTGCAGAGAAGGAAAACTAAAACTAGATAGCATCGGAGTTGGCAAGTTAGCATTGGCAATTTTGAAGCTAATTCAGAGAAAATTGTCAAAAGGTGACAATGATCAAATGTATATGGAGACAGAACAATCAGTAGCAGAGATGGAATTCTGCTTGGTTGGGGCCTTCATACAAATATTACCTTGGAAGAGTCATGTACAGGACTCAGACATCAACATTGATAGTTTCTGTTTCATAGCTTTAACCTGCAGTTTCCTTCTGCACCAACTACTGCCAAGCATCTAAGCAAAGCAGTACAACTGTACATAGGCGGATGTTTTTTACTGTTGTTTGTTGTAATAGCTTGTATAGTAGGGCTGTATATGTTTCTTCTGTAATCTAAATAAAAATTTTGTAATGTATCTAGTTTTATTTAAAGGTATTGAGGTTTTCGTTGATGATTGGTTTTAGCTGACAAAGATGTGCCATTCTTTTATCTAAGCGATCTGCCACGCTACCGCATTATTATGCATGTTCTACAATCCATTCTGTTCTCCTGGTTATTCTCTGTCACTTTCATCTAGCATTGCACAGGAATAGCTGATCCTGTTCATCCTCGTGCATTTGCGGCGTCTTCCCCTTCCTGTGTTCCCATTCCAGGTTAAGATTCCAGGTTAAGATCTAATGCTTTTTATTTTGCCTCAATCGTAATAGAGAATCTTGAGGAGTTGTTTATACCAGCTGAGCCTGATCACCTTTTGATTTCCCTTCCTTCACCCAGATATCGTCTATATTCTTCTTCTGTGTCAGGTATTGCCCGGTTGCACATGGATGAGACGCAACCTGCGTGCATGCTGTGCCCCATATCACCCACGGGCACGTGGGGTTGGTAGACCGATCCATGTGTGCAACACTGCCAGATCTGAAGGCTTTGATCTCCCATTTCTAGCCTGACGGGGAAGGAGAACCACCTTTCAGAACCCTGATTGAATACTTGAACCACCTTTTAGAACCCTGACTGAATACTTGAGCTTGCAATTTTATTGACGGGTGCCGTGTGAATCTGCTCATGCCAAAAATTTCTGAAATTGGTTTGTAGTACGAACCAGCAGCATTGTACTGCAAGAAGTAAGCTTGTGATACGTCTCCGTCTGAAAGTCTGAATCTATTGACTTTACAGGGCGCCGTGATCTCAAGTCTAGTGCCCTGCCTTTGCTGATGGTCCAAGCAGGTCATGAGTGATGAGCGTGTCCACTGCGCGAATAAAGCTTTGGTTCACATGACCACACTCTCTCTTGACCCTTATGTTTGTCGCACTACCGCCGCGGATCGAGCCGCAGATGCAGTACAAAATCCAAGCCCCAATCATCCACCGGCGCGGTCCCAGGATGACTCCGTGGTGACGTCGAGTGACCGAGCATGTTCAATTCCTCGTCTGTCATCACCGACCTAATTTTTCGCGCAAGAGAGTAGTGAATTCTTCAATCACACCGACAGATGTGCTTCTCGGGAGGCTGCTGAACTGGTCTCGATCCACATGGGTGAGCGGCACCGATGATGTTGGAGTTGCAGTATTCAGAACCGCCTTGCCACGTACTCCGTCTGCGGCAGAACGACAGAGAGCGAGCTGCGAGTGGCTTGTTCCTCGAGGGGAGAGAGAGAAAGAGAGAGGCCGTGTGTAAGAATTCCCCGCGAACCGTGCAATGATGCATGGCAAGCTCGTGCACACGCAGACGCGATTATCCTTTTTTTTTAAATTTAATCCAGTTTTGGCTGGCCTCCTTGCATGCGAGATGCCATGTTACTGGACTGGAGAGAGGCTGCATACTTGCCATGCCGCGCCTACGCGGCCACATGCTCGAAAGCACAACAAAGGTACTTAGCACAGACAGTAAGATCCACGAACAGAAGCTCGCCTCGTCAAGTAGATCCGGCAGACGCGCTGCATTCCTCGCTGAGAATGAGACGGCGAACGTGACCGATCGAGCGAACCATCTGGACTCCAGTCTCGCCGCACTCGCGCCCACATGAGCATTGGCATTTGGCAGCCAGCGAGTTGTTGCATGTCTCGCACCAGCGAGCGACGGAGAGCAGCGGACGAGCAGTAGCCGCCGAACGGAGCGGAGCGCGGCGTCACGGCGCACATGGCGCGCCGGGGCGACGACCATTGGCAACCCACCGCTTCGCCGTTGCCGAGCTGTCCGCCTGTCCGCACGCACTTCGCTTTTCCATTCCAAACCCACATCATTTTCTCGGCGCGGGTAGGCCCCCCCCCCCTGCGTTTACCCGGTGAATTGCTCGCGAAGTCGCGAGTGCCCAATCAACACCCACGCTAATGCGCTGCGCGCCGCGCGCCCGCGAACCTGTCCTGCACGGCGCGTCCGTCCCTGCTCTGCTTGCGGGTCTCTTCCTTGAACCCGAATGGACCGCCGCGCACGGCAAATCATGCTCATCGCGTTGTGTTCTTCTGTTCGCCTGAATTGGTTTTTGCAGGCGAGAAATTCTTACGTCTGAAGTGGTGAACAAGCAAGGGGAGCGTGAGGGGCGCGATGCACCGTAGCGCGTACGTCACTGACCACAAACGTCGCCTTACTCAACGGGCATCTATAAGCTGTCTCACAAGTCACAATGCTAGTATTGTGACAAGAAACCGTGCAGTTTGGACTTTGGACGACCTTGGCAATGCGTTGCGTGGTCGATCTCCACTCCACCGCGTCGACGCGGTTCTTTAGTTTTAGATGCCATGAGTACAGTGCACCGTCCCACCTGCTGTGGCATATGCGTGGCTGGCTGGCTGGCCATCGTTATGAGCCGCTCCATGTCTTCACCTAAAAGACGCTCCCTTTTCCGGCAACGCATCCTGGCTCGAACCCCATGTTGTACTCTTGCCGTTGGTGCGTAAATAATGCGATCCTTGTGATAAGTACTAGCCGAACTTGCAAAAATGCATCTTCTTTTCGATATTTTTTTGCCCCGGCGTGAGCAAGAGAACGCCATCCTTTTTGTTGTCCGTCTCTCTTCGCCTTTCCTCCTGCTAACCAACCACTTCAGGCTTTCAGCCACCAAACACAACAAGGTTTCGGGCCGGCTGTACCTGCTTCGGTGTAGTGTAACCAATCCCGTCATCGTTGGATGCAGCAGTGCCCTGCGACGGCGATGCAAGCAGCCGTGCCGAGTTGGTACGCTGGCCGTGTCGTGCATGGTCACCCCCTTCCAAAAAGATCATTGTTTTTGTACGCGCACTAGTGCTGCCTGCCGTGCGTGACAGCGGGAGCATTCATGTCATGCACTCACTTCACTAACCAAGCAATTTAAGTCGGCAGGGTTTGTTATTATCACGTCCTCCAAGGACCACGCACGGCGGATTTCAGTCATGAGCCTTCTAAGCTGGAACTGTCGAGGCTCAGGAGGGAACCTTCGACATCGCAAGATGCAACACCTCTCTCGCCTGATGAAATCAACCAACGCCCAGGTGATTTTTGTATCAGAGACCCGCAATTCAAAAATTACTGCTACTCAGTTGACAAATCATTTCTCTATGAAACATAGCTTTGTTGTTCCTGCTACCGGGTTATCTGGTGGACTTTGGATTATGTGGCAGGATGACTTGGACCTTAATATAATCAGCTATAGTTCTCACTATATCTTAGCTCATGCGGTTCATTTATCTCGTAATGTCAGTTTTAAATTGGTTTGCATCTATGGTGATCCCCATCATCTTCAGACGAACTCTATTTGGCATGAGATTACCACTTTTGTTATACAAGCTCCTGATAGGCCTACTTTTTGCATGGGAGACATGAACAATATTATGCATTCAAATGAAAAATGGGGTCCAGGAGCTCCAAATTTTTCTCGTATCAATAACTTTTGCTCGCTTGTTAAACAATGTGGTTTGATTGATATGGGATATAGTGGCCCAGCTTATACTTGGACAAATAAACGTTTTACAACTAACCCTACTTTTGAAAGATTGGATCGTTGTCTTGCTAATGCAGATTGGTGTCAGCAATACCCAAATACAACTGTTTATCATTTACCTATGCTTTATAGTGATCACACGCCTATTCTTGCTATCATGAACTCCAACATCCCAAAACCTAAGCGCCGGTTCAGGTTTGAAAACTGGTGGCTCACTGAAACTGACTATGACCACACAGCTCATGATTTATGGGCTCAAACTCACAGCCAACCTTTCCACAAGCGCACTGCCTCCTTCACACGATCGCTCAAAGTTTGGGTTAAGAAGAAAAAACCTCTCAATCGCCAGCTAGAAGATATCGAAATGCAGCTCACCCAAATTCAGTCAGCCGATCCAACAACTTTAGACCATAGAACTGAAGCTTCCCTAACCCAACTCCACCACAACATCCTAGATAAACTCACAGACTACTACAGGCAGCGCTCCAAAAAACATTGGGCCACAAAGGGGGATAGGAATACAAAATTTTTTCAGCAGGCATGTACAAAGCGAAGAACAAAGAACAGAATTTGCTCCGTACAGGTAGCAAGCGGCGACTTCGTATCAAACCCAGAAGATATCTCAAAGGAATTCATTTCCTACTTCACCGACTTGTTCACATCATCAGCCCAACCAACATCCCATGCCTCTGCATTACAATTCCAGGTAACCATAAACTATGATGAATGTTGTATATCACCTTCTATCGATGAATGCTGGCAGATACTCAAGGACATGAAGCTGAACGCGGCACCAGGACCGGATGGCCTCAATGTGGCTTTTTATAGGAATGCATGGCCGTGGATCAAGGAGGACATGCATCAATTGATGGTGCAGTTTTACAGAACAGGTAATCTCCATCCAAACCTAAATCTCACTGATATAGTTCTCATACCAAAGAAAACTCCTGCTCATTTACTTACAGATTATAGACCTATAAGCTTAACAAATGTTTGCTATAGGCTGATTGCTAAATCACTAGCAAATCAAATTAAACAACAGTTACCGGATTACATCCATCCTTCTCAGCATGCTTTTATACAGGGCAGGAGAATTACTGATAACATAATTATTGCACAGGAGATTGTCCACTCTTTTCAACTTAAAACTTTTAAACATAAGGCTTTTATGCTCAAAATTGATCTTGCCAAGGCTTTTGACCGTCTTGAATGGCACTTCATAGCACAAGCGCTTCGACGTAAAGGGTTTCATGGTCATTTCATCGATTTGGTTTACGCTTGCATTTCCACCTCTGTGTTTTCAGTGAATATCAATGGCCAGTCTTTTGGTCGCTTTCAAGGTACCCGAGGAATCCGACAAGGTTGTCCCCTCTCGCCGTACCTTTTTGTTCTTGCAATAAATGAGCTCTCCATCCAGCTGCAGCAGGCACTTGATAACTCTCGGTTGACAGGTGTCACCTTGGCACCTGCCTGTCCACCTATTCACTCTATCATGTTTGCAGATGACCTCATCATTTGTGGCCAGGCCGACCTACAACAGGTCCACACAATTCGATCCATCCTGCACCACTTCTGCACCCTTTCTGGCCAAACTCCAAATTGGCCAAGTCATCTGTCCTGTTTAGCAAAACGGTGGATCAGCAAACCCAAGCCCACATCAAAGCTGTGTTCCCTGTCCAGGACTTTCAGCCCAACACAATGCACCTGGGCCATCCTTTACTCATCACCCATAGGGACAAGTCCAAAGCCTATGAGTTCATCTACAACAAATTCAGATCTCGGCTAACCATCACCAAAGCAAATACCCTAAATCATGCGGGTAGGTTGGCACTAATACAATCAGTTTTTGCCTCCATCCCCATTTATTACATGGCGAACATCCTCTTCACAAAGAAATTCCTTGCCAAAATAACAGCTATCATTCGCACTTTCTGGTGGCAAGGGGTCCAGGATGAAGGGAAACCAAAACCTTTACATTTACGGTCCTGGGCTTCCATTACAACTCCAAAGAAAGAAGGGGGTCTGGGCATTAGAGATATTATGTTGGTTAACAAATCCCTGTTGATGACTTCTGCTTGGAGGCTTATTACAGAACCAAATTCTTTTGTAGCCTCGATTTTGCAGGGTAAATATTTTCCACAGGCCACTTTCTGGACAGCACCGATGTACCTGCCGAAATCAACTTTCTGGTCTTCCATCTTCAAGGTAAGGGGTGACCTTTTACATGACGTCCATATACAATTTGCAGATGGGAACACCTGTATTTGGAACCAACCCTGGTTTAGTGAATGGCATAAGCTGCATGATTCTCTTAATCTTGAACAGCAACAATATCCTATTCCAAACATAGTTTCAGATCTTTGGATACCAGGCACAAAACAATGGGATCACCAAAAAATAATTTCCATTTTTGGGCACCGTATGGCAAATCTAATTTTGCAGGTTAATCCACTCCCTGGACAAGGAGATGACATCCTATGCTGGAAGCCAACACCAACAGGAATTTGTACCTCAAAAAGCTCATATATTCAGTTATCCACTAGGGCAAATATAGAAAATCCTCCTCCTGTTGTTCACGTGCAGGTACTCAACCTTTTGAGAGCTGTATGGCCGAATAGAGAAATTCCACCAAGGGTAAAAACCTTTGCATGGCGCCTACTCAGATTGGCGCTAAGCACTGCATCTAGAGTGAAGCGCATCATCCCAGAAGCTGATGGCAACTGCTCCAGGTGCGGCCAGCCGGAAACAGAGGAACACCTCTTCCTGCAATGCTCCTTTGCAAGAGCGGTCTGGTTCAGGGCACTGGGGCTCAGAACCGATCGCCTGCAGCCAGCAGACAGAGGCATTCACCATCAACTCCACCACATCCTCCACACAGGTACTCAAATATCCCATGCAGGTAATATATGGAGCTTGCTGTGGTGCATATGGAAGGCCAGGAATGATCATCGCTTCAACAACAAGCAATGGACGGTGCACAGGGTCATACAGGAGGCCACAACTATTGCCGGCGAGTACATCGCCTTCCAACAGCAAGAGCAAGTATCTCAACCAGCACCATCGCTGCAACCAACTCAGCATCAAGACCAGGAGACACAATGGAGCTACAGAATCTTCACCGACGCCTCCCAACTCCCACAACAACCCTACATTCCACAGGAGCCGGTTGGCATCGGTATCTTTGTCATCGACAAAACAAGAACACTCTACACAACTCTTTCTGTGCAGGCCCTTCTACTCCTCCCGGCAGATCCATTAACGGCGGAAGCTCAAGCAATGCTGCTGGCAGCAAGAATTGCTGCTCATCTACGATGGACAAACACTGCGTACTACACCGACAATCAGATATTAGCTGAAGCCATCCGGAGAAATGATCCTCAGCGCCATCCCGGCCACTGGAATCTCAGGCCCATGCTGCAGGAATTTGCTATGCTAAACACTCGAAGCTCAACTAAAGTGCAAAAGATACCACGGAAGTACAATGCCAAGGCTGATCAACTGGCGAAGCAAGCTAGACAGCAATCTACATTGGCACAGTGTACCACCTCATGTAGGGCAGTTAATCATCTTCTCATTTGCCCGGTGCAGCAAGCGCTGCAAACATTTCAATGGGACCAATTCCGGCCCATATCTGTATCTTGTACTTGACTAAATGAAATCCTTTCTTCCTCAAAAAAAAAAAAAAAGGACCACGCACGGATCGATGCAGGGTGTTTGTTGTCTTGAGGAACCGGGGGAACGTTGTCGGCGTCACGCGGCAGGAGTTGGGCGCGTCTTCTACAGTACGTGATGCCGACTGAACAAGTGGCACGCTTAGTGATTAATGTTAAGAATCCCTCAATTAGAGGGATTAAATGGGCTCATACCAAATATACCCCGGAAGGGTTAGACCTATATAAATAACCATTGTACACCTATCATTGCTAATGAGAAGATGACTCCCTCCTACATACTTGTGTTATGTGTTCTTGTTCTTAAGATCTGAGAAGGGGAACGGGTTCTTCCACCATCTCCTCACGTCTCTTTCTTGGGGTCGGGTATGGGAAACGGATCCGGCAATCCGTGATGAAGATTATTCTTAACACGTTATCAGCACCTTTGCTCTCCAAATCGGGTGAGTCGTTTATCATTTGTTGAGTTCACATCTACAGTGCGTTGGTTCTTCAATGCTAATCTCGTTTCGGTTCTTATTTCCGATCGAAATTGCGCGTCGACTCCTTGTTGCGGCTCCTCTGATGCGTCACGAGCGGGCATGAGGCTGCCATCGCTCCGCATGGAAGGAAGCACAGTCGCCGCACTGCATCGATTTACCGAAGCAAGTGCTTCCGCGTGACACATGATCACGTGCATGTGCTTTTGCGCATCAACAAAGATGGACATCGTGCAGATGTACGGGCGACATCACCACGCGCCGTAGAACTCGACATCCGATCCTTCATCTTCACGCAGGCAGGTCAACAGCCTAGCCTATATGCCCTACGCGGCATGAAGACCGACTCCATAAACAGGCCACGGTTTGTCGTCGATCCTCTGTTATTTTTTATCTCTAGGTTGATCCTGTCGATTAACATGCTAGAGTTTAGTACATATGTCATGGATGTTTCGCATCACCTTGCCACAAACCTGCAGTTTTTATTTGGATCGTAGAGCAAGTTATTTTTGTGGCGAAACCCGTTTTGCTCGTCGCTCTGCACAAGCTACGTATGCGTATAGATGGTTCCTAGCACTTGTAGCCTATCTGAATTTCTGAACGACGAAACAATCGCCCTCTTGCATGTGCGCCTGCATCCATGAGCTTTGAATGGAAATATGGAATAATATCAATGCCTGTCAATTCCCGTATTCAATGGACTTTAATCCAGCAGATTAATATGTTTCTATATAATGATAGGCAATCAATCTTTATCAAGATTTGTGTTTTGTGCATTAGTTTTTCCATGCATAAACATGCCGGTGGCACCACATAAAAGGGAAATATATTTAGTGGATGGAATGTCAGTCGTAATGGTTCCCTTTTTATATGCTTTTAATCCGGTAGATTAAATGCACCCGTTGCGCTACTCCGGTTAGCATGCCATACATGTGAATGCTGCGACATTAAGGAGTCTTTTTCTCCTGGTGGAATACAATTAGCCACAATTAATTCCCATGTTAAGAGCCTTTTTTAGTCCAGAAGATTAAAATTTCTATCAAATTTTTCCTAGACTATCTATCCCGTAGATTGTACTGGCTTTAGTTGCATGCACCGCCAGGCTGGCTCATTTGTTTAATCCATCGGCGTGGAAGCTCGAAGCTGCCTGGTTTGTCGCTGCCGTCCAATGCATCTACGCACTTATACACCCTTACGCCCGCGCGTACATGACGTCGCCCTGAAGCCGCACTCTCGACGATACGCATTGGTTATTGATTTGCGCATTGGTTATTGATTTGCACATTGGCCGTTGATTGGCCACTTGCACAGCTGCAGTCGCCTGAAGCAGAAAGACCAGCGGCATCCGGCATCCCTGCTATCAGCCCCATTTACCCATCCTAGCGCTTGCGTATCACACTCTCCAGCACGCCACATGCTCGTCCTTCGTGCCCGCATTCAACCTTCGCCATACGTGCATCATGCGACGCCTGAAGTTTCGTCATCGCGCGTCGCTGCAATCTTGAAGCGGCACCATCATGCTCGCCGCACACTGCCAAGTAATTTGCGTGCTTCCGCAACAGAAGCCCTATCACGAGTGCCAGTGCCTCGAAGGCGAAGGGCGTCGACGTGCCCGGCATCGATGGAGCTACAATTTACTGCCGCACTCCCATGCATGCACCAACTAGAACCGGCCCAACAGCCAACCGTACTGAGTTGTATCTCAACAATAGTGTTCCTCTAATAAAAACCTGGAAGTGTTTGTTGTTTATATGTACAACTTCAGTATTACAGTTGCTCTTTAACCTCCTAAAGTATATTGATTTAGCTCATGATGCTTCATAGCTGCGGATATTATGTCTGGCTGATATTATTCGCAATAGTTATGGGCTATGGTACTTTAGTGTGCTTAATTCTGTTGTGTGTGGCTTTCTCATTCCTGTATCTTTGCGGAGTTCGTACATAGGTCTCGAAGCACCTTATTCTATTCCCTGCAATGGTTTTTAGCCATGTGGTTATATCATAATTGCTGAAATTTGATGCTAATTCCACTTAACAATGCTAGAAACAGAATTTCTAGTTTATATGCTTCCATAAATTGTGATAATTTAATTTTTTTTACACCCCTTGGAAGCCATGCATTATGGGTATTTTTTTTCTTGCATTGCGTGTTTGATTATGATTAATATGGGTTATATATATAATCCCGAAGTATTACATAAAGACCCCTATTTGATACAAGCAATCGTACTAATGCTTGGACTATGGATATAGATAAAACCAGCACGTATCCTCGATACGCTCCGCATTATGCTTCAAATTATTTACCCAAAGTAAAGTTGGAATGAAAGGCATAAAACCTCTGGCCAATTAGACATCAAATTCGGATTCATTATTCAGGTGCCAGATGCACTCAAAAACTTACCTTGGCTTACAACATTGTTAGATTGTTTCAAGACCCGAAGTCGGCATGTTTTATCATCCTCTGCTGCTGAAAAAGCATGACTCATCATTATTACGAGTTTTTAAAACTTAGTTCCCAATAGATGAAATTTCTTTCCTAGCTGCAACCTGAAGTTGCAATATTTTACTAAGACATAATTCTTGTGGAAAGCAAAGTGTCCTTCCTGATGAAGAGATACATTGTTTGTCCTTTGTAGACTATAGTTGCTCATGAAGTGCATAACTTTGTTGTAAAAGTAAGCCAAGTGATAAAACAGAAATGTCCATGAAGGATATACATCGATGAATCGGGGGTATGTAGTTTAACCACTCTGAACGTGGACATTTGGGCCAGTAGATCCATGTCTCACACCCTTTACACCTAATCGAGATCTTCTTGCAAACCATAGGAAGTTACAAAGCAGAATAATGAATATGAATCCCGCATCACTAATAAGCCAGAAGCTAACTAGATCATTACTTGTTTATATTCCCTTTATTAGTTGATCGGTTCACGAAGAACTTATCGAGACCTGTAGTAATCTCACTGAAATTTTAATCTAAGATGTCTTGAATTGTTTGGCCGGAGTTTATCCCAGGAGGATGTTGGTCACTTATGCTCTTGCTGAGCAATTAATTTCCTTTCGTTTGCTTAGTTAAGTACTTTGCATTAGATTATTGTTTCCCAGACAAAACAAATTCTTGGTCTTACCTGTTCTATTCTAATACTTCTCTTCATTCTGAAGATGAATTGAAATTGAAATACTAGAACACGTAACATGCTGCAATAAATTGTTATAATAACCCAATTTCTGAATGGTATGAGTAATTGGGACAACCTTGGGCAACGATATTAAAGAGCTGGACTATTCTATATAAGAAATCTTTACTTGGAACTGATGGATGTTCAAGCCGCACAACCTGTAAGCGTGTGCATGTGTACTCTACTCGACCTGCACCAAAAATGCATAGTACTATCATTCATTGTCTTCTAGGACATCTGACCCTGAAGGTCTATGTGCATGATATACCCATCAATTTGATTGCAAAATTGGTATACATTTCTCTTGAAGAGTGTGCAAGTTCCTAATAGGTGTTGTTGCACTATTTTGCATATGGTGTTAAGTCTAGAAGACATGTAATGCATTTCATAATGGACCTGCAGTTGTAGGTCTCAACTCGAAGTTGACGATAACTCTCTTGAAGAGAATATATATTTTCTCCATTCAAGTATGAATCTTAGTCCAAGCTCGCTGCATTATTAATAATTTCTCTCCTATTTGAGTGCGTATGATTTCCCAGACATATCACCACCGCGGCATACGTTGGACACCACTGGAAGTTGGTTATTGGGGACGTTACGTATGCCATTGTTTATATATCGCGGCATTAGGGGGAGAGAAATGCCCATTAGAATGCCTTGATATTTATTATGATTCGACGCACCATACCAAGCTAAACCTATAGTTAGCTTACACTCCTATACACTAGAAGTGTGGAGTTTGCCAGAACTAGCTCATTGAGGAGAAACCTTATTGGGTTTTACTTGAAGTAAATATAATGTTACTACTAGAAGTAGGAGTGGATATACTCGGGTTTTAATGTTTTATCCACATGTGACTTATTGGCACTCAATCGGAATTTGCAGGGACGCCTGCAAATGAAAGATCTTAATGCCTTAGTCAAATCATATAGTTTAAAAGAAATACTCCTCTTACTCCTGAAGAAAAAGCTCACCCTGAAGGTACCTCTCGAAGAGATTTATCCTAGCAATTAATTGTGCGCAGATCATAATGCTAGGAGCATAGAACAACTATGGATCTTCTGTATTGGGAAATAAAGAAGATCATTGTTGAATGTTTAAGTGGGAAAGAAATGTGTCGACACTATCTTGCCTCTGTAAATTGCTTACTTTCTCTAAGGAGAACCGGATCCGGAACAAAGTCCTAGGCATGGGTGCTCGAAGCACTTATTTCGGGTAAATAAAGTATGCAACTGAGGCTGAACTAAACTCACCAAGTGAAAGTCGCAAACCTGATGTTTGACGCTCACGGGTCATTATATAACTGATGAGGTGGTGAAAGGTGAGGGTTCAATGGTCATAAAAGAGACCAATTCCCACATGAGATGAGTGAATAATGTTCTTGTGCAATACATCTGCCAATGGTTTAAATTTGAATATGCAGCCCAAAAGATAATGAAAATCCATGAAGGATAATCCCAGAAGGACTTATATATTTATATGTTGTAACATGTAAATCTCATACCAATATTGTCTCCCCGAAGAAGACACATGTCTCCTGCAGAGAAAATTATTCCTCGGTGAAATATTCTTAGAGAAATAAACATTTGATAAGTCTAAATACACCAGTAGTATAGTCCTAATGGACGATGACCCGTTTAAGACCCGATAGTGAATGAGATGAGGACCATAAACACCGGAAGTGTGCCAAATAGATATACACACCTCGAGTATGCATATCCACACATGATTTATTTACACATGCATATTATGCTCTAAGGTTTGAATTGGCGATATCCTCGATCTAAACCCCAGAAGGTATAAGTGGTGTTATTGGCAACTATATCCCCAATGTGCCAGATTGTTAGACTATACATATATTTCAATATTTTATGGTGTAACTGATATAATGATATTTGAAGGATCACTAATCAATCCCTGAAGGACATCGACTATTATTACACCGTCCGAAATGGTAATAATAATATGAAAGCTTGGAGCTTCTTGATGAAGCCCGTCCATAGAAGATATGCACAATTGTAACTGTAGTACCCCCTGAGTTCTCTGAAAGCTATTTTACTTACGTTGCACATACATGCTCCCAATTCTCTGGTTCTCAATATTCTAGAAGAACATTGAGATAAATGTCTAGAAGACACGTTGTGAGAATTTTGTAGTTTCACTAGTGATCCTGCTAACAAGCATTTATATAAAGGACACGAAATGAAAAGACTTCAACGCATGTTGTTGTCAGGGGGAGCTTATGCTATATTGATCGTCACCATATACTAGACTTTGAATGTCTCAGAGTATACCTAGAAGGTACTACTACAAAATGTTCTCCTGAAGATACTCCATCATGAATTTTGTAATCTAATATATCCGTTCCACTCACACATATGAGGTCATTCTTTGCTTACGACAGTTTTTCATCTGGTTGATATCCAATATGTGTTGGACACGGTGAATATAATACTTGCATTATAAATGATTGTTTCATATCTCTATGCTCATGCTTCCAGCAGAAAGTGTTTGAAGCTATAATGCAAGGTTCAGGGGGAGCACATCCCTGATGGTTGGCCCTTGTTTTAGAATCTAGATAATCTAAAGTAATATGATCTAGAAGATCATATAATTTGTTCTAGACACATTAGTTGTACTCTTTTTTCCTTAGTGAATTTTCCTGAAGTTTCTCACATAAGGTTTTTAACGAGACAACAATATGCAAATGCATAAGCGGCAACTATGTACTCTTTCTCCATATTTTTCCCAATGGGTTTTTAGGAGTTTTAATGAGGCATCAGTTGGTCGTGGTATTCGCCCAAGGGGGAGTGTTAAGAATCCCTCAATTAGAGGGATTAAATGGGCTCATACCAAATATACCCCGGAAGGGTTAGACCTATATAAATAACCATTGTACACCTATCATTGCTAATGAGAAGATGACTCCCTCCTACATACTTGTGTTATGTGTTCTTGTTCTTAAGATCTGAGAAGGGGAACGGGTTCTTCCACCATCTCCTCACGTCTCTTTCTTGGGGTCGGGTATGGGAAACGGATCCGGCAATCCGTGATGAAGATTATTCTTAACAATTAAAATACAGTAGCCGCGTTGATAACAGATGACCACTGCCTGACTACCCTGGCCTGTCAGTTGTGAACACACACGACTACGGTCTTCGGCAGAAAGCTACGGTACCAGGTTACGACGAATCGGTGAATCAGCAGTCACCATCCAAACATTTCCCTACATACAGGGGCCAACCAAATACAACGCGTTATCCGTCTATCGTGAATCTGTATACGGCATTCTTTGAGTGATCGACAGTGGTCAATGGTGACACGTGAGAACTTCAGATGACAACACACGCGACAGCACATGGGTCAGTGACACATGTCCAGATACCCTGTTCTCAAGTCGAGTCGCCGTGCTTTCAGTAGCACCATACTCCTACAGAAGTACTAGTAGTACCGGTATAGTAGTACATCAGCTACTTTGTCCACACTGCAATCCTTTTTTTTTTAAGGAACTCAAACTGCACTCCGTCTTTTTTTTTTTTAAGGAACTCACACTGCACTCCATCTGAGTATAAGCAACAAACAGGAAAACAAAGGGAAAAGGGGAGAAAAGAGCACAAGATTTTCGAGCCGTTGCAACGAGCAAAAAGGAACACTAGTATCTGTCTCATTCATCGCACACCAGCGCCAACATTCATTAGCCACTAACCACACGGCCGAGCCCAGCTGAAAGGGCCGTACGCGGGGCCCCAGCGTCCTCTCTTTCCCGGCGCTCCTCGGCTCCGCGCTTCTTTGCATCGCCAATCAATCCCATCCCCCGCACGCCCCCAAAATACCACGCACCCGCACGCACCGCCGTTCACCTTCCTCCACGTCGCCCCACCAAGCCACCACACAGCACGAGCAGCGAGTCCGCCGCAACGTGCCGCGACATACCCGCCACTTCACACCCCAAACGCGCAGGGCACGGACCCACCTGCAGCGCCTCCATAAATCGCCTGCCCCCGCCCTTTCTTTCCCTCCGCCCGCTCCCTCCCTCGTCACTCCCTACCGTCTTGCTCTGCCTCTTCCCGCCGCGGAGCAGAGCATGGCGCGCCCTTGTCACCTCGCCTTGGCCGTCCTCCTCGCCGCGGCATTGCCGCTGCTCTTCCTCTGCCCGGCAGGTAAGCTAACCATCACCTGAACGCGCAGAGATGGATGTTTTTGAGGCACAATGCGGGTGGGATTCAGTACTCACCCAGTAATTGGTTTGCTCATGTTGCAGATGCGGGGACGGTGGGCGTCAACTGGGGCCGAGTAGCAAACGACCTGCCCAAGCCGACGGCGGTGGTGCAGCTGCTGAAGCAGCAGGGCATCACGCAGGTGAAGCTCTACGACGCGGAGCCCACCGTGCTGCGCGCGCTGGCCAACACCGGCATCAAGGTGGTGGTCGCGATGCCCAACGAGGTGCTGGCCCAGGCCGCCACGCGCCCCTCCTTCGCGCTCGCCTGGGTGCGCCGGAACGTGGCGGCCTACTACCCGGCCACGCAGATCCAGGCCATCGCCGTCGGCAACGAGGTCTTCGCCACGGCCAAGAACGCCACGGCGCAGCTCGTGCCGGCCATGGCCAACGTCCACACCGCGCTGGCCCGGCTCGGCATGGACAGGGCCGTCAAGGTGTCGTCGCCCATCGCGCTCGTGGCCCTCGCGTCGTCGTACCCGCCGTCTTCCGGCGCGTTCAAGGAGGACCTCGCGCAGGCGGTGATGAAGCCCATGCTCGACTTCCTGGCGCAGACGGGGTCGTACCTCATGGTGAACGCCTACCCGTTCTTCGCCTACTCCGGCAACACCGACGTCGTCTCCCTCGACTACGCGCTGTTCCGCCCCAACGCCGGCGTGCTCGACCCCGGGAGCGGCCTCAAGTACTACAGCCTCCTCGACGCCCAGCTCGACGCCGTGTTCGCGGCCGTCAGCAAGCTGGGCAACTACAATGCCGTGCGCGTCGTCGTCTCCGAGACCGGGTGGCCGTCCAAGGGCGACGAAAACGAGGCCGGCGCGGGCGCGGCCAACGCCGCCGCGTACAACGGCAACCTGGTGCGCCGCGTGCTGTCCGGCAACGCCGGCACCCCGCGCCGCCCCGACGCCGACGTCGACGTCTACCTCTTCGCGCTCTTCAACGAGAACCAGAAGCCCGGCCCCACCTCCGAGCGCAACTACGGCGTCTTCTACCCGAACCAGCAGAAAGTCTACGACGTCGAGTTCGTCCTCGGCGGCGGCCCCGCTGCCGGCGGCAGTAGTCGCAACGGCGGCGGCCTCGGGTGGCAGGAGAACGGCGGGCCCAGCAGCCCCAGCGACCCGACGAGCGGCGGCGGCGGCGGCGTGAAGGCGACGCAGACGGGGGAGGCGTGGTGCGTGGCGAACGCGATGGCCGGGCAGCAGAAGCTCCAGGCGGCGCTGGACTACGCGTGCGGCCCCGGCGGCGCGGACTGCAAGGCCATCCAGCCCGGCGAGAAGTGCTTCGAGCCGACACCATGGTGGCGCACGCATCCTACGCCTTCAACGACTACTTCCAGCGCAAGGGCCGCTCCATCGGCACCTGCTACTTCGGCGGCGCCGCCTACATCGTCAACCAGGCACCGAGTAAGTCGCCGCTCATCTTCTCCTCGTGCCATTTTCATTCAATTCAACTAGGAATCGTTCGTTATCGTGATTCCATTTACTACCGTTCGTGCGTAAACTGTACACTTCACGACACGATACCTTCAATCACAATGCAAAATTTAGTGCTTGGTAGGAGTGCATTGAGCCCGTACGACACATGTTTTATCACCGGGCCACATGGTGATTTACGGATAGACGGTCCACAGTTGTACTCGAATTAAAGTTGCTTTGCAATCGTACGGGAATCATTCGTGTTCTTTACCACACACATACACAGGCTGTCATGGCCAGTTAAAACCACATCTGGAAAGGGTGCCACACGGTACAAAAAAGCATGCCGCGGTCCATCGCAAACTGCAGCAACCGTTACTGCTACTCTGTGGCCAACATTAAGGCCGTGATTAGTCTGTTGCATTGGATTCGAGCTGTTGTCACTGGGCCGTGCGCTGTTCAGGGTTTCGGCCTTGCTAGCAGCGGTAGCTGTGCGAGTAGTACTAGTGCAATTATGTTCTGACGAGGCGGGGCCGGATGCGGCTCGCAGCTCGACGGATATGACCCGTCGTCCTGTGTTCTTTTTCTTTCTCGTCGGTCGTTCATGGTGATCCGTGCCATGTCTGGATGTCGCAGACCGCGCCGCGAGACTGATTGCCACTTCCGGTGCCTTTTGCAGCTTCAGTCTGTGGCATTTTTTTTCTCTTGGACCAGTACTAGTATACTGGAGAAAGTCTTCATGTTCTCACATGATGGCAGCGTGATAATCTATCATCAGATTGGGAATGTTCAGTTTTTTAGTGGTATTATGCTTTAACCTGTGATCTCACTTCGTGTCTGCTGCTTCGCTTTGTTTACAGAGATCGGCAAGTGCGAGCTGCCATCGACGGTCTGAAGCGAAGCGAAGCAAACGGTGGCGAGGACTGAAATGCCAGCTGCCATCTCGATGAGCAGGATATATAGAAGTCTGAAGAATCGATCGTAGCTCTGTCAGTCTTAAGAGAGGAAGGATGGAATCTTTGTGCCCTGATGATCCTTTCTTTAGTCCTCCTGCTGCATAGTAGCTTTGACTCGAAATGCAGCGTTCGTAGAAACATTACTGTAGTAATATACGCAGCTTTGGCTATGGGGGATACCTTTGTTTAGTCACTGTAACTATATGCTACCGCTATTATTATACTCCTAAGTTGATTAGTATAGATTAATCTTAGCCTTTCTCACCCCATGTGATGCGACCCACTATGGTTTGTCTCGAGTGATCCGATTAATTGACTCTTGTTTCTATCATGAAATGAACTTTGTGTGCCGGAAATGGTGCGTGCTTGCCTTGGACGTCAATGCTCAGTAGCAATCGAGTTTTGTGCTCATGATGATGATGGCGGCGGCGCTTCCTCGTGCAGTGCCGATGTCTGGCTTTTGGCACCTCTACTTCCTTAAATCGTTCTCTCGCTGTTTTGTGCCGAACAGGGTTCGAAAGCTTAAGGTCTCAAAGCAGAATTGCTTTACAGTTTTGCGCTACTAATAAGGTCCGTCCGAATTCTTCAAGACAACTTCTCTCAAAAAAACTCTTCAAGACAACTTGTGGATACACCCTAGAAATGGCAAGTGTAGCTGATCTCAAGAAGAGTCGAAAAGCACACTTCGACAGGCCTAGCACGGGCACTACTCACCCAGTAGCGTCATGGTAGCAGACATAGCCGCGGATCCAAACTTGCCGAGTTCACGGCCGCCGCTGTGTTGCCACCACGGCACACGCGTTCCTCCGTGTCTTTCGCACCTCCGCGGCTTGGAATCACATGGGGACGTGGGGTGGATCCATGGGCACCACCGCTTGACGGTAGTGCACTAGTCCTCGCTCGCCTATTCCTTATGGTGTGCTCGCTCGCCTATTCCTTACGGTGGTCGGTGACCTTCGGCTCCGGCGCCGACGTCTGCTGCCACCCGCGTGTGCCACAGCGGGCAACTGAGGGAAGCCGCCAATCGGAGGCGGCAGGCAGGCTGGACCACCGGAGGAGAAAGGAATATTGGCCCGGTGATTTCACAGAACGCGACGACGGAACAGCCGTCTTCCGCTGTGAATTCCGCGCGCGGCAAAGCACCTGGATGGTGGGGATTTGGGTATTTTGGGTGTTCCGCCATATTTTTGGATCACAATCTTTGACTGTGCACTACATGCAGCCTTCTTCAACAGTATTCAGGGCCGTTCCCAAAACAAAAAAAAAAAAACAGTGTTCAGGGCCTTCAGGCAGAGCGAGACGAAAGCGCTGTGCAACCCAGCGTGTTTTTGGCCCAGGTATTGTCGATTCTTAGCCCAGGTCGTTTTTATTCTAGGATAGGTGTGTTTCCGGCCCCATTAAAGTACGAGGTTGGGTGGTATTGAGGCCAGTGTGCCACGCTCACAAGTGTATGCAGAGATAATAAATGGGTTATTGTTGATTCATTTCATTTTTCGTCGGTAGAATTATGAAGCGGTATCGGGCCTAGAATTCTTTTCATCGCCTCTAGAAATCGTATGTCGGACAAGAAGTATAATGTCCATCTTTTATGTTTCAGCTATTGTAAGTCTGAACTATTCATATTTTTGGAGTATATACAATTCTCGCACTTAATTGTTGGATTTAAGATTTGATATGTGATTTTTCTTTCTCTTGTTCACCATATTCCTCGGCAATATTTTTTACATATTATATATGAATTATATCAAATTTTACAAGAAAATTTTGACGCGCCATACCCTTTGGTAAAATCTGGGTCCGTCACTAACCAAGACCGAATGACAACAAATTGTGCCACGTGCTCAATTGCAATGACCCCTCACCTCACATCGTCAATGACTGTGTACCCATTCACTCTCTTCAGTGATCACCGCTAAATCAACATAACAGTGGCGAAAACCAAGAAACCAACGAGGGCCATTGCCCCCCTCCCGTCATGTTCTAAAAATTAACCATCGTTGCAAACAAAAAAAAAGAACTATATGTTTGATACATTATGCACAATTATTGTTACAAAATCGATCAGTTGCTAATATAATATTGACAGAAAAAAATAACGATGATAAAGCAACAATAAACTAATAACAAGACATTGAGTGTAATATACAATTAAATAGCTGGTTGATTAACACTAACCGTGTAAATGTACGGGCCACCACCGCACCACCCTAGTTTCTCTTTTCTTAAAATCGCTTGATGAGGTAGCAAGAGGATCATACCAATTCGTCACGGCCACAGCACATCGCTGAAATAGACATTACACTTTTATATGCGATATACGTACATACATGCGCGGGTCTGAGACACACAAGCAATACAAATACACTACACCTCGATCTTACACCACGATACACACGTACACAGTACCACGTAAGCAAACATTACGAGTGCTTAATTATCTACCGTAGTATACAATACCAGTACAACATCGTTCATGTTCAAGCATGCATGTCACTATATGTCATCAGGCGCATGCACGTCGCCACCACCCATCTTTACGCGGTGGCGATGGGCGACGTCTTCATGGCCTCGAACCGGGGCTCCTTGGCCTCGAACTTGTGGCGCACGTACAGGTTCATGTAGTCCTCGAACACGAACTTGGGGTACGTCGACGTCTCGGCGCGCTCCTCCTCGTCGCCGAGGAGCTTCGGCGCCGGGAAGATGACGGCGTCGGCGCCGGGGTTGTAGAAGGAGGCGATGGACATGCGGTTGCCGTCGGGGCGCGTGAGGACGCGGTGCATGACGCTCTTGTACAGCCCGTTGGTGATCACCTCCAGCTGGTCGCCGATGTTGACGACGATGGCGTGGCGGATGGGCGGCACGTCCACCCACTCGCCGTCCTTGAGCAGCTGCAGGCCGCTCACCTGGTCGTCCTGGAACAGCAGGATGATGCCGCCGGCGTCGGTGTGCGCGCGGAGGCCGTCCACGAGGTCCGGGCGCGGGCACGGCGGGTAGGCGCTCACCTTGGTGCCGAACGTCGGGCCGTTGGACCCCGCGAAGGCCTTCTTCAGGTAACCCGGCTCCAGGCCCAGGTTCTCGCACAGCAGGTCCAGCAGCCGCTCCGCCAGCTTCTCTATCCCTGACGCGAATTCCTTCATCACTTGCCTACACGCAACGGCTTTCTTTAGGGAGGAATATCACGAGAGGCAGCATCACAGTGACATGCAAAATAAGAAGTGATTCCACTTGTGACAGTTACTCTACAGCACCACCCAGATTTCTTCTGATCTACTCCGCTGTCTAGCAGCGATCCTCTGTGTGTGTCTGCTTTGTTTTTCTAGCAAAGGATAAGATAGCAACGCCACCATCCTATATATGGTAGTACATTCCTTAACTCATTAATTACATGACAAAGTCATGTCAAATGCTATAGCTTTGTCGAGGTGTGCAGATAATGTTGGGTTAGGCCTAACCCATATACTCGGTGACATCGTCAGCCGTACGTTCTACTGGTACTATACAGAACAGGCACCTTATAGGTACTTTCTACTGGTACTATACGCTAGCCTAGCCGACAGTTCATTTTGATACACTAAAAACTGGACTCTGGAATCTTCCAATTAGAGCATTATGTGTCCCCAAGGCTTTGTGAGCTCCGCCAAAAGCTGACGGACATGGGCACATAAAATACTTTCCAGAAAAAACAAAACAAAATTAACAAAGACTAATTTGATGTTAGCAGACTAATAATGTCACGCAGATGTTGACGACGCGCACGTATGTACGTACCTGTAGTGGTCGTCGAGGTCGGGGAGGTCGGCGACGTTGGAGACAGGGCGGTGCCGGACGAAGAAAGTGCTCTCCCAGTCCACGTCCTTCACGTCGGCGCCCTTCTCGCCGGCTTCCAGCGTTCGCCTCGCGAACTCCTGGAACTTGTGCTCCTGGCAGCCGGCGTACTGCGCCTTGGTCAGGCGCTCCACCTCGTCCATCAGCTCGTGCGAGATGCCATGGTTCAGCAGCTGCAACAAGAAACAGATGCGACACAACAAGAGTCAGTGACCTTGAATTGATCACGGTTTAACTAGGCGTGAGAAATGGTGTGTTGCGGTCTTTCATGAGATGGCAGTGTTCAAATGGTTGATAGGTTGATGGAGGATAAGAATCTATCATCAGCGAATTCGATCCTTTTCCTAAGAGATAAGAATCACCATATGCGCTAACAACAAGAGAGAGGAAAAAAAGAACATTTCTGTCATCCTGATAGGCATGCAAGCTATGAGCACCTCGAAGAAGCCCCAGTTCTCGCAGGCGTCACGGATGACCTCCATGGCCGCACCCTTCTCCTCGGTCTCCAGCTTCTCCATGTTGATCACCGGGAAGGAGACAGGGGAAGCTGCCATCTCTCTCTCTCTCTCTCTCTGACTCTGAGCTCTCAAGCTGAATATATGTGTGTTCTCTGAAGCGGTGAGTGGACAGTGGAGTGCTGCCCCCAATTTATAGGCGCGCAAAGGTAGCCACGAGCAATAGATTGCTAGAATGACCTGGGACGTTCAGGTTTACGCCGCAGAATAATACGGTCAAACGGATTAGGAAACAAAGTAGTGTGGACGAGGCACAAAATTAAGCAACGAGCCAGCTATGCGGATCGGATATGATCACTGTGAGGGCGCCGCAAGCGACCCATCAAAGCAGCGTCTCTTCAAGATCTCAACTTACTACCTGATGCAGTGATGCTGCCTGACGTGGTAGAAATAATACCTTTCCTGATCGTGTTGTCATTCCTGACCTATTGAGTGGAACCCTATCACGTACGGATGCAGCCTAATTTACGTCAAAAAACGGAGGAAGCCTATAATGACCTATATAGATCGGTGTGGTCAAGATATTAGGCACAACACCTGGCCCAGAGTTGATTTTGCCAGGGCACAGGTATGAACGTCAAGTACTAATTGACAACGGGGTAGCTTAGGCGTCGAAATAAAGTCGAGCAAAATTCACGTTTCTGAACAAAAGTCACAGAAAATTCCCAAGAAAAGATTGCTGCTACCCCTGTTCATAATAAGTCGCCTGTGATCAGTCTGTCCTGTCTCCATGAACCCTCCTCCGTCCATCATGGTAGGGGCCGGAATAAGCACAACCGCATCGACCTCCAAAATCTTTCAAGCACTTTCCTGCCTGGCCTGGTCGATGGCACGAGTGCCGAGTGGACATGATTTGCCCTGTCGCACCAATTTCGAGCTCGCAGAAACAGACGTGCCTTTGTTCTTGCGGAAAGCAGGCAAAGGCACGAGAGACGCTTTAGTACTCTGTTGATCCTGCCGTATGCGCGTCAGTACATAGATGACTACTCCCTCCGTCCCAGAAAGGTTGACGTTCTAGCCCAACGCGCACAAACCAAAGCGCTAGGTCGTTTTACGCTGCTACCCTTATTCATTGCTTTCTTCCCACTCCATCGCCTGCACACACGTACCCTATGCCCGCCGCTGGTCGGCCACCTCCCCTTCTTCCCCGCCTCCTTCCCCTACCACCAGCCGCCGGTGCTGTGCCCCGCACCACGCGCACGAGCCGCCGTGCAGCGCACAAGCTTCGCCCTCTCGAGCGCCGCCGCGCCGTGCGGCAGCTCCGCCCCACGCGAGCTTTTCGTCGTCGGATCGAGTGCGAGCTTTTCCTCCTCCCCTCCTTCCCCCGCCTGCAGGCGCCTAGCGACGCACCCCGCGCCAGCGCCGCCGTGCAGCGGACGAGCTCCGCCCCGCACCGTGCGCCAGCACTGGATCTGGGGCCCTGCCGCCTCCCTGCGCTAGATCTGGGGGCCTGCCGCCGCCATCCGCTCGCCATGGATCTCATCCACTGCGAGCTGCCGTCCACCGCAAACCACCATCGAGTGCTAGCTGAAGCCGAGGCCGCGCAACGCGGGATGGACGCAACGGCGGCCGACGAGCCGTCATGGATCTTGTCCGTCACCAGCCGCGCGGGGAGCAAGTTAGAGCAGCGATATCATGACCTCGTCGTCGAACTGGCTCAAACATGGCGACGAGATGCCGGACAAGCGACCAGCACTTTGCAGCGGCAGCATCCTCCGCGTCTCCACCATGAGCTGCCGCGAGCACGGGAAAGGGAAGAGACAAGTTCTGCTTCTGTTGGAGAGAGAGAGGAGGAGGAAGGACCGAGAGGCCAGGACCCAGGAGACCAAACTGTTTTTTTATTATTAGTTGGAGGACGACGTAGAGACAGATGATGAGAAAGGCAGCGGGCCCGTGGACGTGCAGAGGCGCAGAGCGACAAGCTTTCGTGGGACAAAATTTTACCCCTAAAACGTCAATCTTTACGGGACAGAGGGAGTAGTTGTTTAGCAAGATCAATGCAATCTGAACAGACGTCTAGGCAGATTTAATAATCGATTGTACTATTCGTTAAAAAAAACTCGGCCGAGATGTGCTCGCTGGGGACAGCAGTCGTGGCCACTAGATCAAATTTGGTCCTCGTACAAGACACCAACCACAAAATCTGCCAAGTTGCATGCAAATATTGGTCTCAGGCGTATAGGTGCAGGCCTTACGAATCTCCGGCAGCTGCACTTGTGCAGCGTTGCTTGCAGTGGCTCGAGTAGAACGGCGAGGCCCTGTTTCCACCGGGCGAGCTGCCGTCAGGTCAAATCAGGACCGTTCCTTTCGGACCGCGACGGAGAGAGTCGTGGCCATCCCCGCCGTCACAAGCACAGCGACGGAACACGCACGTCGCGCTCCGCCCCGCCAATCACCGCGCCACGGGCGATCGCGCACGCCGAGAGCAGATCTGGCGCGGCATGGCCGCGTGCGTCGTGTCACCTCCGATTTGCGACCATAAAGACGACATGGCGCCAGCCGAGACCAAGATTTGTTGGTCACGCGACGGCCCATCGCCCAACTGGTGCAACTAGTCGCGTCTGCCGTTTGCGTCGGCGTCAGTAGCTTTCGCCTTTGGACGATGCTTAATTTGGGACGTGGGTTATGGGTAGCCCGGCGAGCTCGTTCGTCGGCCGGCCGCCTTTGGACAAGTGTGGCTCGGCACGCGGTGTCGATCGCAAAAGCGCGCGTGCGCACACTCGCGCACGTACGGGGCCAGTCCAAAAGCCAGGAACGGCAACAGCGCGGCCGGCCGCCTTCTAACCTGAGCATTCGGTAAGGTGAGGTCTCGCGAATCTGTGCTTGTGCCGCGGCCACGACGCGATTCCTCGCGCGTGCGCGAACTGCAGTGAAAAGGAGCCCGGGTTGATTTGATCTTGCCGTACATAGTATATTGCGGGGTGCGCAGGTCAAGATTCCGATCACGGGCTGGCAGCAGGACGCTCGCTCATCAGATCGAGGAGCTCCCGAAGTCAAGCAAGATAACGCACTTGCTTCGAGTAATTGGGACACTTGTTCGCGTTAGGACAAAGAACGACGGACAGAGACAAAGTAAAAGCCAGCGTGGAAAATTTACCACAGTTGATTCTGGACATTATGTTCTGATCGAAGGGGTTGCGTTTGCTGATGCAGGGTTCTGCCCTCCTGCGACCGATCTGGGACGCGATACGGTGTGAATCGCGGTGAAGTTTTCACATTGGCAGCTTCAGTGAACTAGATGCATGGGGTTTCGACACTGTGTATGATATTAACATGCCATCACGAGAAACAAAAAGAGAGATCTAGTGGCGACGCTGCAAGATCCGTCCTTTGAATCCGCGGCGAGCAAGGTCGCCACCATAGAGAAAGATCGCGGCCGAGGCGACGATGACGACACATTCAGCGTGTTCGGAGGATGCAGTTGCAGTTGCAGTTTTTTGTGAGAGAGAACACTGTAGCGGAGGAAAGCCGTACTGTAGCAACAGTGAGAGAAGGAGCAGCAGCAGCCGGAAGATTTTCCTCTAGCCGAACACGCCCATTGACACGCCAAACCCGCTGACTAGTTCGGCGACGATGATGTTCTTATCTTCACTGTGTCTGTCACGGAGGAACAGACGATAAAGAAAGTTCAGGACACGCCAAGTGCGTTCGCCCTTCCCTGACAGCGATAACAGATACTTCTAACTGAAGAGATTAACCGGCGCTTGTGGCAGCTGGGACGACGCCGATCGTTCATACGAGGGCGACGACACCAGCTGTTGCTTTACAGCTCGCACGCTGCGTCGCGTGCGATCAGCGACAGGACGGCATATTGGCGTGATCTGAACTCTGAAGCCTAGGGCACGCCAGGATCATCATCAGAACCTGAGCAGTAGAAACAAACTTTATCTTGGCTTGCCAGCTGCTTCGTCGGCAACAGCAATGTGCGTTGATGAGTTAAACAAAGACACAACTAACTCTCATGGACTGTTCGTTAACATCTCAACCTTCGTCTTTTTTGCATCGTTAAACTATATCTTAGCGTCCTTGTCAGACTGTCGACATTGTTTAGCAACTACAACTGCAAGTGGACACCTTTTTACGGCAAAAAATTACGATACAAGTGGACAGTCGATGACAATATACGTGCATGACAATAATATTGTTTTCACTAGGGTCTCCTAGACTCTAGCAGCTAGGGCTCGGGATTAGGAGCTAGACTCTGCCGTGCAATTCGTTTGTGTTCACGCAGTCACTGTCTGCTCGTTGCATGGACAGTGCAGGACTTCTCAGCACTTGAGCTGTGTTCAACCTGAGATCAGAAAACAGAATTTCTCCTGCAATAATATGGCAGTGCTATGCACTTTCTCTGCCCCCCAATGCGTTCCAGGCCACTACTCCTACTTTGTAGTACAATCATAGTTGCCAAGAATGTGTGCAATCCCTTGGTGCCTCTTGTGGCATACTAGTTTATAGCATTAACACGTGAGCATTTGGAGATTGCTATCTCAGAACATGCCTTTTGGAAGAACATCTTGCAGCTGACCAATCCATCAAATTCTTCCAATGTTCTTCCCATATCACAGAACAACATGAATCAGCCAACGTAATAAGTAGTAGTACACTAGTACATAGGAATTTTCCTGCCTCTTTCCGAGACAGAGCACTTTACAAAAGCAATCAAGAAAAAAAAAAGATACCACTACTGAGGTTGTTCTGCGATTCCCTCGGGATAAAATTGTTCTTTGCCATGAAGCTGTTCGGCAGCTTCGATGATTTGTTGTGTGTTAGTGCAGGAATATTTCCGCTGGCGATCCGTGTTGCCAGTTGCCAAATTGAAGCCGCAGGCACGTATATAACTGCATTGTCCTTAAAAAAACATATATAACTGCATATGTGCTTCTGCTAATCTCTATCAGGAATTCCAGATAGGGAGAAGGAAAGGAAGCACTTGATGTGGACATAGATTTTTCGGAATCGAATTCATTAGCCCGCGTGTGCTGCGAGGCGAGCTGTCCTTTATATTTGCACTGTTGGAGAACAAACGGGATGTGTTTAACTGATAGAGACGGGGACCACGCACTTCACTTTGACGTCGCTTTACAACTTGAGCCACAATTTTATTTTTCGGCGTTTCCTGGAGCCTGCAACTTTTCCAACCCTGACGAACCTGATGATCTCAAATCGGAATCTGAACTCGTGTCAACACCAGACTAGTTAGCAGCATCACAGAGAAAGGAAAAACAAAAAGAAACTAACAATCTCGCGCACCACAAGCATATACAATGAGACGTAACAGGATGGCCAATCTTATTATAACCATCCTATATCTTACTGGCGACGTTATCATATCAACGGGAACGAACTTTAGTTTGATCTAATCCGCACCATTCCTCCCTGAAAGCTGGAGAGGAGTGAACGAGAACGAGAGCGCAGCAGTTGAAAGAAAGGATAGATTACTTGCGAATCTCCGGCCCATGCGCTGGCTACGTTCAGTAGGGCCGGCTGGAGGAGGGAAGTTAGGAGCTGCCAAGCCTGAAACAATCATCTGTCGTACCAACCCAATCGTCGCTCTGAATTCTGATATCCATATGTGCATGTTGAGGTCGCCGAATTGTAAGCGTACTGTGCGTGTGACCTTTGGCCGTCCAGCAAATGGTCTTCTTGTGATGAAATTCTGTGGCGTTTCCGCGGAAATGAAATTCTGTCGACACAATTGGCCTTGGAACCCCGTGAGATAAACAAAGTATGGTGAACAGCCGGACACAATACCCAGCCTGTTTTCTTTTGTCACCAAATGATAGGATTTGACGGTATCGCCTTTTTTTTTTTGAAGGAAAGAAAAAAGAGATAGGACTCGGAGTCTCGGAAGTACACGGATCGTGGTACTTTCTTCATCCGCTCGCCTTCCATGATTGTAGCTTAGAATGGTGAGCTCTGCAACAGTACCGTTGCCAGCTGCAATTGTTGCCTGGTTTAGTGCAAGGCCAGTGTTCCGGTTGGACGGCATGGGGGCAAGGAGTGTGGAGCGAGCTCTAGCTCTATCAGGCATGCAGCCAGAGCTCTACGAGTAGTAGTTGATCGATGTCACGAAGCTGTGATCTATGGCGTCCCAAATTCGCTGCCTCGCTCCATATCATGCATGCGCGCACTGAACGACCATGCGTGCCAGTAAAGGCGCACAGATGATGCGCGTACGTGTTATTGCCCGACTCGCTCGTAAAAAGTTTCAGTTCACTTTCATCGAGCTTGTCTGATCCCTTTCTACCCAAACGGGTACTGTGGTTCGCGTAGCTACCACTCACAACAGATCACCGGATGGATAACTGGTGCGCCGGGCCGGGTCCCCTCCATCTCAATATATCGATGTCAAATTATTGGCGTCGCAACTCACGAGCACCGGCGCGCGCGGCTTTGTTAATCGACTCCGGAAGCTGCGGATGGGCTCGGCGATGATTGGTCTCGATCCGGAACAAGCAGGACAGATAACGTTGTTGGGACGTGACACGCGCGCGCGAGTCCAGATAGCACAGCTGTGCAGATCGATCGAGTCATCGGTGGCCACACGGACGCGCAAAGGACATGCATCGCGGACTGACCGCGACCCGAGTTGATGAGATTTATGATCAGGAAACGAAGGGAGCGCTGCGGAAGGAAGAAGAAGGCGGCGCGGCGTCGAGGTCGTGTCGCGGCCGAGAGCAATGGTGACGGAGCGCCCCGGAGCCTAGCCCTGGACAGCGATCGAGCCCAACACAACAGAATCCCGTCCTGCGACCAGCAACTGGGCAGCGCCGTGCTGCTGCAGCGGCCGTCGCGAGGCGTGCGGCGCCGGCCGCGTTCTTGAGGAGGGCCAGGAGCCCAGGATGCAGTTGTTACGAGGCGCTTGCTGCGAGCGCCAGGGAATTTTTTTTATTTTTAATCGAATTTTTAATTATATTTTTATTAATAACCGCTCGTTTTCGAAATTGGCAAAACTAGTCGCCTATTCGCCCACCGGACTGGCGATAACCTCTTGTCGCCCGTATACTGGGCGACAAGGCCGCAAATATCCCGACCAACGGGCGACAAGGCGCGGGGCGCGCGTAGTGGGCCCCAGTCGCCCGTGGGTCGGGCGACAAGGCGCGGATCTCCACTTGGCGGGCGACAAGGCGCGCCGCGTGGGCGGTGGGGCCCAGTCGCCCAT
The DNA here is from genome assembly GCA_012490785.1 of Eragrostis nindensis. NCBI lineage: Eukaryota > Viridiplantae > Streptophyta > Magnoliopsida > Poales > Poaceae > Eragrostis > Eragrostis nindensis. The sequence goes on from JAAXCT010000202.1 coordinate 862,873, forward strand.
CACGGGGCGACAAGGACCCGAATCTCCCGACCGGCGGGCGACAAGGCGCGGGGCGCGCGCGTGGTGGGGCCCAGTCGCCCAACGGTGGGGCGATAAGGTCCCACTCGCCCAACGGTCGGGCGACAGGACGCCCCTTATAAAACCGCGCGCGTTTCGGCCGCGGCCGCGGTGAGCAGAAGAGAGGGAGAGAAGAAGGGAAGAGAGGAGAAGAGAAGGAAAGAGAGAAGAGGGGAGGAGGAGGTGGTTGCGGCGTACGACGCGTCGTAACTTCGGTAAGTTTTCGATTCGTCCTACACACCTAGGACTGCAGCACCACCTCCTCCTCGTCCGATGTTCACAACAGGTAAAAACCTCTATTATTTCGTTCTAATGATTATTTGTAATTAATAGTCATATTTTTCTTACTGTCATGTCTTATTCGTTATGCGCAGGTACAAACTACAGCGGTTGGCCACCAGCTGGTGATGTTGCAGGCTCCTCTTCACAGATGCCACGCATGACTCCAGGTAACGTTTACTACTAACGTTTCGTCCTATTACATATTATTGTTACGTTCTGCATAACAACAACTTTGCTTTTATAGGTTCAGGGATGGACGACTACGACTACAACGACGAGGAGGTCCCCGAACACCCTGAGCGTTACGGCCGACGATCTCCGACGCCTTTCGACTTCGACGCGTACATGGCTGACGAGCAGCAGCATACACTTCCTGCTTCACAGTTAGCTGGTGCACCACAGATGACACAGTTATCGCAGGACCACTACGAGACACCAGCTCCTGCTGCTGCAGGTCGTCCCGCACGTCAGGTGGTTCCTCCTTCGCCGTTGACGTACTCAGCCGATCACGTGAGAGCGGGTCGCAAGGCGCCTAAGCCTGGCACAGTTAGGGGTGTTCCCCCTAAGCGTGGCAGGCATTAGCTACTTATCTCGTGTATCACTTGTATGTCACCGTGACTTTATTTTGTATGAGTTGTATGCATGCACGATGTTATACATCTATTTGTTCGTCCATCGTGGTAGGACCTTTTATGTTATGCGATGCTACTTTATTTCCTTTTACTGTCACAGCGATGCGTAATACCAATTATTCTGAACCATGCGACAGAGGTATTACGAGGCTTTTACGCTCCCATCGTCCACTCCAAAGTGTGAGCCGCATCTGCAGGTGCCCGCACGATCCCACAAGCGACAAATAAACCAGGTTGTCGGCCTTTGCGGTCTAGCTTCCTGTCGCCCATGGTTCGGGCGACTGCACCTTGTCGCCCGACGTCCGGGCGACTAACCCTTGTCGCCCATATCTAGGGCGACTGGTCCTTGTCGCCCTGGTATCGGGCGACTGGCTCCTTGTCGCCCTGGTATCGGGCGACTGGCTCCTTGTCGCCCGTCCTTCGGGCGACTGGGCCCCACACATCGGCGCGCGCAGCCTTGTCGCCCATTGGATGGATTATTTGCTTCCTGTCGCCCAGCCAACAGGCGACAAGGATATATCGCCCAGCTATCGGGCGAATAGGCGACTAGTTTTACAAATTTCGAAAACGAACGGTTATTAATAAAAATATAATAAAAAAGTCGATTAAAAATAAAAAAATTTCAAAAGTTGCGTAGCGGCGGTGGCCCGTGGAGCCTCTGCTTTGTGTTTTTCATTCGGGCCTTCTCTGTTTCTGGGCTACATCTCAGCTGGAGTACCTTTTGCGTTGACCGCATATTTCGGCCCGGCCGTCGATGGAGTGGCTACAGGTGCACGAGCGGAAGAATCGGATCGAGGAGCCGGCGCTAGCAGAAGAGTCGGCGAAGGAACAGGAGGCAAAGAGATATAATATACCACCTTGAAATATGCAGCGGTTCCGTCTCTAAATTCTTATTTATTTTCTTTTCTATTCCATGAACCAACAGCTCGTATTACATTTAACCTTTTACCTCTTGAAAGACAACTTAACGATCCTCCCACGAGAAGCCAAAATCTGGGCACATTATTATGAACGTTATTGACGTTGTTGTTGTTGTGCCGGCTAAACTTTTCATAGCTAAAGCAACCAAACGTCTCGCCCCATCGCATTACATGAGTAGCATGAACTTTGCCATCCAAATAAAAGTGGCGGCAAATAAACGAAAAGTAAATCTTGGACAAAGAGGTTTGGTTAATTGGTTTCATGTGTGCAAAGGGGCAAAGGCGCCATGCAAAGGGGAAGTCTCGTCATTGGAGGACCCAGGATAAGGTTGTTGCTGGATAATATAAGATACAATCACTCTCACTGTTAGTGATGTGCGGATGATAGGCACCCAGACAACCATCCCTTTTCCCTTTTCTTCCTTTGTTCAGGCTCCCCAACGCAAAGGATCAAAGCTTGTTGCTTCAGACTGAGGAGCCTCCATCAGAATCTGAATGGCTTGTATACTTGGCTTTGTCGACAGATCGGTGCATGCCCAATGTACGCCGTTTATCAACGTCCGAATTTCCCAATCGTCTTTAGCATCTACTTGCAAATCCTTCACCCCAGCCAGCCGCAGCGGAGTTGGGTGGGGATGTAGGGTTGCCTCGTGTGCCATTTCTCTTTCAGCTAGGCGAAGCCGATTTGCCCCGTCCGGCAAGTGGCAACTGGGGTCGAATGGTGACTTTGAGCGGGACAGCCATGCTGCGACGTCGCGTCCCGTCCATAGGGCGCTGGCCCATCGCCCCATTTGGCATGCTGAACAGCAGTAGTAAATTGCTTCATCAGGCAATTCAGCAGTTAGCAGCCCCAGCTAAAAGTGTTATCCAACAACAGAAATGTTGTACCGGAAACGGCCTTCCCGGCGCGTTCCACGTCATCGGATTTCCTGGACCGTCCATTCCATCGCATCCGGCCGTCGCGGCGTCGACACATGTCCTCTTCTTTTTTGCAGTCAAACCCCTGTATTTTTGTTGGATCTGTTTATGTAACGAAAAACCTCTGATGTACAGTAAACCAGTTCAATTTTTATACGTCCAGGTCCCTGTGTTTGTTCCGAATCAATGTGTAGAAGAGAAAATACAAAATGACCATTCAACGCTCGCCGCCTTTCGCGACCGATCGTGGAAAAGCGAGACTTTGCCGCTCCGGTTCTCACAACCGACTGGCTTTCCAGTCCTCCTTCACACGCCGGTTCTTTTGACTTCTGCACCCCCTTCCGACCCTGATCTCCAAAGCCGCCCCTTCCTCCCTGCCTCTCTCTTTCCCATTCCGCTTCTCGTCATCGGCGTTGCTGCTGGACGCATCTCCTTGCCCGCGTCGGCACCGCGGAGGACGTTGCAGCTGCGGCACGTTGCTGCGGAGAGCAAGAAGGCGTCATACCGTCATGGAGGGCCTCGCGGCTCGCGCGGCGACGTGCCCAGCAACCTCCTCGACGTCCGCCTCATCGCTCTCGACATGGGCGCGCTCGTCGCCGGCGCCAAGTACCGCTGCGAGTTCGAGGAGCAGTTCAAGGCCGTGTTCAAGGAGGTGGGGGAGCCTGAGGGAAAGGTCATCCTCTTCATCGATGAGATTCACCACGTCCGAACCCACATCAGGTGGCGTTGCTTGCAATATTTTCCCAATTGCTCTTCGATTTTTGGTTTTGAAGATTTGTTTTGGCCACCAGGTTTCTTGCCCTCCGGTCGTTCCTTTCTCAATTCTTACTTATTTTGTTGGAACTCTAGGATTCCTAGGTTTTGGGACCAGATTTTGCCATTTTTCTGTGCTCCGTGCAGCTAGAGTCTGTCCCAACTCCCAACACTCTGCGTGTTCATATTTCTTGCTGGTGGTCCGCTGCAGATCCATCCAACCAGCAGGGGTGCGCTGCTGTGGGAAGCGGCAATTTCAATCTGTTGCAGAACAGCGATAGCATTCGAGACAGCGCTGAGCGGTGGAAGCTTCACCATGAACACGTGGTTCAGCAGCTTCTTGCTGGCAGCGCTCTTGGCTAACCAACGTTGTGTTAGCGGTCGTTAAACCCTGTTTTGACCGCCACAATACCGGTAAATAAAGGCATGTCACCAATATTCTGCGCATAGTAGTTAGGATTAATGCTACTCCACAAGTTTTGGTGATATTTGGATGCAGGGGGGAAATATGGAGGAAAGTGGGCCCAGCTGGCACAAAGACTGGCCGGCCGGCCCCACAAGGTGGCCCCAGGCCTCGGCCTTCCTCCAGCGAGCTACAAACAGGCCTACAACGCAGAATCAAAAGCCTGTTTAGAAGAATTCCACCGACGTTCTAGAAGGTGGGCTGTTTTGGGCCTCAACTTGGCCCTCACTCCTCTTCTGCCGCCCCCACAGAGCCACCGACTGGACAACCGCCATCAGGAGCAAATCTGGAGCGTCCACAGGCGAGGCGGTGGCGAACCGCCACAACGGGCGGCCGGCCGGCCCCCCTACTTGGCCGGCCGGCCTGGCTTGGCGGGCCCGGCACTCCAGCTTCGACCATATAGCTCCCACCACCATGGAGAAGCTATAAATACCCCTGGCCGGCTGCAGAACAACTCGCACTTCAGTACATCATGGAAGAACACTCCACTTGTGTAGAGTAGGATTAGTATTTTAGTTATAGGAGTTAGAGTAGAAGTGAGAGCTTCGCTCGGAGCTCCGAAGTTCTCTTCGGAGTTTGGATAAAGTTCTCTTGTATCTTTTCTTTTATTAGATTTTCTTTAATATAATTATTTTCTTATTTATTTAATTTAGTTTTCCTTTTAGTTTATATTTATTTATTCAAGTAATTATGATAGAGAAATTCTTGTGTTGGATCCACGTCTGTGTATGGTAGATACGAATGAGTTGTTTGCTTGAGGACTGGCAGTAGGGACATAATTGCCTTATTGTCACGTGTCCTGCACAATTTATTTGGATTTATTGTTCATGGGTGGCTTGCTCTTTGGCCAAGAGTAAGTTACTAGGATAGTTGTAAGCAAGGTGCTTGGAATTGTTCTAGCGTGTTTTGCCCTCAACCCCACGGGATGATGTGGTAGCCGCGAGTGTAGGTGACAGCTACACCGGTCTCTGTAGTCCACCACGTTCGGGTTAAGTGTGTAGGGGCCTAGACGCGGTCCGTTGACCGGATACGTTGAACCTAATTCTCGGGTTGCGTGTCTTAGCGGCGGCCGTGGCCTTGATGCACTTGAATGTATCTGTAATGAAAGCTTAAGTAAATAATGGTAGACTATCGTGAAACTAAATGCTAACCCCTAGGCTGACTGATACCTTCTTCTCGTTGTCCTCCCAAACTAAATGCTAACTCCTTGTTATCTATATCAATGGATGTTCTCCTGAGTGCCACACATATCAAACATCTGTCACCCTGCTTTGGTCTAGTTTGCAAGTTATAAATAATAGATGTTTCTTTGTTAATTCATGATATTCTTAGCCCTGCTTCCCTGTGGAAAAATATAAATACGATAACCTTGGAATATTCCCGGGTGAAATGCTACAATGGTGTTCCGTGCGCTTGCGGAAATTGAATTTAATCTTTTTGCGTAAGAAACGCCAACAAGCATTTCTGGCGCCGTTGCCGGGGAAGCAATGGTTTAAGATATCTTTGATTGACATCGACTATCTGTTATGATTAATTTGCTGCTAGACTAAGCATCCACCTGCATTTTGTTTGAGCATCTCACCATCGCATTTGCATTGTTTTCTTTTCAATCCATCTGCATATTTAATTCCCCTCCATCCCACCCCGCTGCATAAAAAAAAACCGAGTGCCCAATCATAGGCCTCGGGCTTTCAAAAAAAAAAACCCCGAGTGCCCAATCATAGGCCGCGGGTAAATAAATAAAAAGAATAAAAAAAATTTTGAAAAAAAAAACCCGTGCCCAATCATAGGCTAGAGATTTTGCAAAAAAGGTTGGATTTTTTATGACAGGAGAAAAGAAACATATGTGGCGAATCCAAGATATTCAGTGCAGAAATCTAAAAGCTCAGCCTTGCATTCGATTGCAAAGGCTAAGTTTAGGGAGGAACCGCCAGGTAAGCATCGTATTTATTTCTTGTTTTCCTTGTCATATACCCTCTCCTTTCGGAAAAAAATAAAATATAAAAAAAATAAAAAATGATTAGTAAATAAAAAAAATGCTGCCTGAATCGTTCCATGCTTTGTCAATGCAAAGTACATTTAGTTGCTCTTTGATAAAAATATGCTGCATCTTTTTGACCATACCCCTTGCTCTTAAAGTCTCTTTTGTACATAGGTATTGGTTGAGATATTAGTCACAAATTAATTGCCGACATCATTTCTGTTGCTTGGGTGTGGCACTTCTGTGTCTATAGTCTTTTTAGATTATGCCCGGTGTCTATCTGAACAACAGAAAAACACGTGCCTCTCTGATGCTTTCATGACAGAAGAAGAGTACATTATCCTCTGCTCTCCTCACATAATTGATCGAATTAGACGTGGTGTCTAGGTTGATCAATGGAACTATAGAGATGTGTCGATTGTAGACGAATGGATTTGGACTAACCATTGCAGGGATCCTTTTGAGAGCAAACCAAGTACATCAGGCAACACGGAAGGCACATAATTAAAGAAGGAAAAACCAACCAGGCTGACCTAGTACCTTCAAATGAAAATTTAATCGCTTAGCTTTGCACATGGTTGCAAGAGCTAAGCTTGGAGAGGTACCGCCAGGTAAGTACTTCTATACAATAGTATACTCTTCTTGAATTGTGCCCTTACTTTAAAAAAAAATAGGTTCTCGGCAAAGCCCAATAGGGGCTAGCCACCTGTATCACCCTCATTCTGCAGACACAAGAAAAATGGAGGAACCGGCCTATTCAAGCTTAAGCCTTGCAAAGACTCAAGTTTGGGGAAGACCCCCAGGTAAGTATTTCTAAACTTTTCTTGAATAAATAAACTCCATGTTTCGAATAAATGCTAGAATCTTGGTGTTATGCTACGCATAAGGGAAATGATGCTCGAGTTACAAATTAGCCTCCCATGTGTCGCATAGATGCAACCTCTACTCCTGACATATGTGTTATTTTTATTTGAGCATGATCACCTCATGAGTTTTGTTTATTTCCGTGGGTTGCATTTGTTACACCAAGTCTGAGCATTGTGGATTGTGATATGGCATGATTAGGACTTGTTGCAATTTCTTAGTATGGTTTGATCCAGAGATGTTGTTCTTGAATTGCTGCAAGTACCTAAAACCCTTCCGTTTTGGCACACTTCTCTTAGTGTGAGGATTTATTTACCTACCAGAGCCATATCATAATATTCGAAACAGCCCCACTCATAGCCAATTGTTTATGTATTGAGTTTTGTTAAGGTTTGATGTACTCTTGAAACTAAGCACTCCTAATTTTGGTCATCATTTCTTGGCGTGTGTTTTCGAAAATTTCTCTCCACCAAATAAAAAGGTGAATGTTTGGATAAAAATCAACCAAACATTTTTCAGAGTTTGCAAAACTTTTGGTCCATCCACAATGCTCAAGAATATTTCAAAATGTTTCCTTGAACCATTCAAAAGTTATGGCCTTGCACCATGGAGTAGTCAAAAAAAAAACTCCATGGTTGCATGAGTCAATGGCTATATGGTTCTTATCATAAACATCTTGAGCAAAATAAAGGACCAATGTTTTTCAAAACCCCCTTCCGTGTGAGTTCATTTTCTCCCCCTCCATCACATCATTTCCTATGACCAAAATAAATGGAGTTGCTATGTTGATTGAGACTCATTCTTTAGCTTTACAATAAATGCATGACATTGGTGCATTCTTTACCAAGCTCCACATCAAAGCCTCATTTGGTAGAAGGTAGGATGAGTGAAGCTTGTAGGAATAGAACTCACATCGGAGTGGTAAGAGAAGTGCCACCTAAAACGAAGGAGAATTTTTTGCACCTTACCTTGCAGCACATAAAAACTCTGGATGCATACCTGCTAGAATTGTGTATTTGTCCGAAAATGCCGTTCTAGCCTTCAATGCTGCATGATAAGGTGTGACATATAAGCCCCACGATTTTTGCAACACTAATGAATATTTTGTGCTCTCGTAAACTTACCACCATTTAAGGAGTACGTTGTTGCATCTTTATTACCCATGGGGCGCTTTCTTTGTAACTCCTGATCCGTCGGTACCCTAAGTTCTGAGTTTGCTCGGGACGAGCAAAGTTTAAGCTTGGAGAGGTTGTTGACGGTCGTTAAACCCTGTTTTGACCGCCACAATACCGGTAAATAAAGGCATATCACCAAGATTCTGCGCATAGTAGTTAGGATTAATGCTACTCCACAAGTTTTGGTGATATTTGGATGCAGGGGGGAAATATGGAGGAAAGTGGGCCCAGCTGGCACAAAGACTGGCCGGCCGGCCCAGGCCTCGGCCTTCCTCCAGCGAGCTACAAACAGGCCTACAACGCAGAATCAAAAGCCTGTTTAGAAGAATTCCACCGACGTTCTAGAAGGTGGGCTGTTTGGGGCCTCAACTTGGCCCTCACTCCTCTTCTGCCGCCCCCACAGAGCCACCGACTGGACAACCGCCATCAGGAGCAAATCTGGAGCGTCCACAGGCGAGGCGGTGGCGAACCGCCACAACGGGCGGCCGGCCGGCCCCCCTACTTGGCCGGCCGGCCTGGCTTGGCGGGCCCGGCACTCCAGTTTCGACCATATAGCTCCCACCGCCATGGAGAAGCTATAAATACCCCTGGCCGGCTGCAGAACAACTCGCACCTCAGTACATCATGGAAGAACACTCCACTTGTGTAGAGTAGGATTAGTATTTTAGTTATGGGAGTTAGCGTAGAAGTGAGAGCTTCGCTCGGAGCTCCGGAGTTCTCTTCGGAGTTTAGGTAAAGTTCTCTTGTATCTTTTCTTTTATTAGATTTTCTTTAATATAATTATTTTCTTATTTATTTAATTTAGTTTTTCTTTTAGTTTATATTTATTTATTCAAGTAATTATTATAGAGAAATTCTTGTGTTGGATCCACGTCTGTGTATGGTAGATACGAATGAGTTGTTTGCTTGAGGACTGGCAGTAGGGACATAATTGCCTTATTGTCACGTGTCCCGCACAATTTATTTGGATTTATTGTTCATGGGTGGCTTACTCTTTGGCCAAGAGTAAGTTACTAGGATAGTTGTAAGTAAGGTGCTTGGAATTGTTCTAGCGTGTTTTGCCCTCAACCCCACGGGATGATGTGGTAGCAGCGAGTGTAGGTGACAGCTACACCGGTCTCTGTAGTCCACCACGTTCGGGTTGAGTGTGTAGGGGCCTAGACGCGGTCCGTTGACCGGATACGTTGAACCTAGTTCTCGGGTTGCGTGTCTTGGCGGCGGCCGTGCCCCTGATGCACTTGAATGTATCTGTAATGAAAGTTTAAGTAAATAATGGTAGACTATCGTGAAACTAAATGCTAACCCCTAGGCTGACTGATACATTCTTCTCGTTGTCCTCCCAAACTAAATGCTAACTCCTTGTTATCTATATCAATGGATGTTCTCCTGAGTGCCACACATATCAAACATCTGTCCCCCTGCTTTGGTCTAGTTTGCAAGTTATAAATAAAAGATGTTTCTTTGTTAATTCATGATATTCTTAGCCCTGCTTCCCTGTGGAAAAATATAAATACGATAACCTTGGAATATTCCCGGGTGAAATGCTACAATGGTGTTCCGTGCGCTTGTGGAAATTGAATTTAATCTTTTTGCGTAAGAAACGCCAACACGTTGCTACGGGAGAAGGTATATTCTTGCCAGAGATCTTTTTAGCTGTTTCCCTTTTTCAATTGTTAGTTGCCATCTCTCAAATCAAAATCCTGTACTGGTCCATCTATTTGTTTTATGTGAGTAATTTTCTTATTTTATGGATGGAGTGTGTGCTTGCTGGCAACACATCACAAATGGTGAATTTTATTCATTAATAACAGAAAAAAGGGCTATATTTACATGCTGGCCAGACGTGCCAGATATCAGATACATGTAGAAGGTTTAAATGGTTGCTGAAATTTGCATTTAATTTTACCAATATTTGGCCTGCTTCATTTTGTTTTCTGAGATTTCAGCTAATAAGGTTCCATATTTAGAATATGCACAGAACATCGTGCCGTTTTCTCAGACTCAATGATCTGTACCATTGTTGGATGTATCAACCAATCAGATAGAAAATCAAGATTGTCTCATGTTTAGTTTTTTTTTCTTCCATGCGTACTATATTGCCAGTCCTATTTTGTTCTAGGCAATGGAAATACCAATATTATACGGCATAACACCTTATGCATATTTGTGGTCACCTCCTAGAGTTAATTAAATAAGTGGTTGTATTTTTGGATCTGTTTATTGTTATAAGCCAACCATCAGATGAAAAGAAGAGGGAGTTTAGGCGCATCAGTTTGTGTATATGAGCAAACATTCCCTCCTTATATTTGCTCTTATTTGTTTTGGAACAGTTTTTTACTTTTGCCTCTGCAGTTTGGTTGTGTTTGTATTAGTATCCAAAAAAACTGTTGACTGTATTTTAATATATGCTCTTTGTTATATCTATTGTCTAACAAAATATGGAATCAGGCTATTTATTACCTATTAAACCATATATGACCTCGGTTATGCGCTTACTCTAGACTATTGTTTTGTATATGCAGGTGCAAACATTATTGGATCATTCATGTGCTTGAATACCATTGATTTTGCCCAGGTGAGCTCCAGTAACACTATACGTTAGTTTTCTTTTTCTTTTTTGGCCGGAAACACATGTGTTAGAGAATTCATCCTTGTATATGTTGTTGATTACCATCCATACCATTTCAGTTCAAGGGGCCATACGTTTGTAAACTCTCTGGTACCATGTTGAATATTAGTTGTTTTATAGGATGAAAACTGAATGCTAACTATCTTGGAAAAATTCCTAACTTGATAGATGTCTTTTTGTGTCCTGGGTCCTGGCCGTATATTGTTTCATGATGTTCTGATATATTATACTTTGTTAAGTTCTAAATTTATGAAAAAGGAAAATACCAATGTTCAGTTCTAAATTTATGGTATATCATCTCTGTTTCCTACAGAGGCGAAATCGACTAAATTACAATATTCATTGATCTTACCAAAGCATGCTGAAGGAAAGGACCTCGCTTTCCTATAGTACAACACAAAAACAAAATACTGATTTCATATATTGATGAGATTTACTTTATGTTGAATGAAATGGTTGCATTTCACTTCTTGTATGGTTATTAGTATTTGATAGTAGATAGATGGTTCATAAGAATACCAGTTTCCAGTTTGTTATCCCAACAAAGGAAGCATATTGACACACAATATACTTTCCGTTGTTATCCTATTGCCTGGATGAATTAGGATGAAAAATTGTATTGCAACTACTTTTATTATTAGTAGTTCAGTTGTGCCGCCATAAGATGATTATGACAGTGATAAAACTTTCTTCATTGAATCAGTTGCATATTTATGTCCTGGAAAAATTTATTCATGCAAATTTGCAGCCTTAGGCCTTCCATTGATGCTTTGTTAAGAGTATAATTAGTTAGCTATAATAGGCTTGCAGGTAGTATGCATTTTGATTGTTGTAGCAAAGAAACTGTATAGCTTCTATTCTAAAGAGGCAGAATAAAACTTTTTCTATCAATTGAGGTAAACTTTGTTATATTTTTTATGTATGTAAACACATTGATTTTATACAACACAACTTAATTTAACACCTTCGAGTTGCGACTCCAAGCAGGTCAACTGGTATTTAACAGTATGGTGCCTGATAGAGCAGAGATTATATTTAGCTGATGATCGTGGAGTCTACGCCAATTAATTATATAAAGATATATTTTTTCTTGCAAACTAAATTGCTGGTTTACATTTCATTGATTGATTTGATGATATTAGGTCTAGACATTTCAGTCCTATCTGATCGTAGAATTAAGTTATGCTGACATTGCAAGTTGCATTGCATAAATTGTTTTCAATATTTCCTGCAAAGAGCAGGCTGCTGTTCAATTTTCTTGCCTAGCTGTGTTGCATTACTGCAGGTCACTGATAAGCCCATTCTGATATATCCCAATAGTGGATAATGAAATGATGGTAAGAAAAAGAGTGGGTGGTAAGTCGATTCAAATCTTTTTGAATATGCAAAATGTCACCAAATGATTGGCCCTATTTCTTGTCATAATGCTCCACTATTTTGAGTTTCATTCTACCAAAGGTAAAAATTCAAATGAACAGTGGATAGACGAATTGATAAAATATTAAAACACACACACACATCCCAAGCTGGTAGAAGAATCATAAAATACACACACTATTGTAGTTTATTGTGAACACCATAATACAGGGGAAATGTATTGCAATATACCTTTCCTTTTTGAATTATTGCATAGCTCAAGGGTCCAGTTACCATTTCTTTTGCTATAATAAGGCCATGTACTGATGTGTTAGAGGGTGATTTTGTTTCTCATACAAGATAACGGCGCAAAGATGGGGCTGCCCTTATCGGGGGCTGCTGGTTTTTCTTTTAGCAGCACAAGCACCACAATGCAGTTCGATCTAAAATATTCTAGCATTGTAGGTTATAGATTAAACTTCATGACCGAGATGTGACTCTGCTAAGGCAAGCTGCAACTGAAAGTATATGAAGCTGTGGCATGGGTGGATTTCATTGTTTTTATTTGTTCTCGTCGATGTGGGAGGGGGGATTTTCATTCCAACCTTCATAGAAGCTTGGACAAGTTCAGGTTAAAGTATTGGCTAGGCTAAGAAGAGTATACTGTAGATTTGGCATCTATTGGTTTCTGTATTTTCTGCTATAAGACAAACTGTATTGGTGACACTTTAGTTGCATGTTGGCATATTTTCTGTCATACACTTGCAAACATTACTATGTTTTGAGCTGTCATAAGTTAATCACTGTGTCATCATTGACTGAATAGGTAGCAAGATGGAAATTGGCAGGGGAAACTGGAACTGCAGGAGTGTTGTTAGTGCATACACAAAAGATGACTTTATCAAGACTCTGAATTTGTAGCGCATTTGTAGGCACTGTATTAGCCCAATCATACATTTACTTGTAAAATAAAGATATTGTCAGTGAGATTCTCAACCATGGGCCCATCTGCCTGCTTAGGTTCTGTCTACTGCCCAACCTAGGATGGTGCCAATATGCTGAAAGAACTGAGTTACAAACTTTCTTGTCAAATAGTTACAAACTTTCTTGTCAAATAAGAGTGCTACTGGGCGCACGACACTTTTTTTTATTTTAGCAAATTATGGTGAAAAATACAGTCAAAATAGAAACAAACATTATGTAACTCAGTTCAATAATCAAAGTTGCAGCAGATGCATAAGGCACATATAGTCAACAATCCAAGCTACACGCTCACTGTACAAAATTCAACATTCAGTGCCACACCATTCACACCGATGGAGGAGGGATAAAAAGCAGCCAATAGTTCAACATTCAATGTCACACAATTCACACCGATGGAAGAGGGATAAAAAGCAGCCAATACATTCAAAGTCGCACCATTCACACCGATGGAGGAGGGAAAAAAAAAAGCAACCGCTCAACATGGCAATTTTACATTTTCCCTTATTCACATTGATTATGAACAAACGTAGGCATCTTGCGAAAAAAATGAACTGGTTTACTGCTCAGAAAGAGGTTTACTTCGCACAATAAAATCCAATGCAAAACTCAGGTGTTTGACTGCCAAAAAAAAAAAACTACCACGTGTCGCCTCTATGACGTCCAGATGGGAAAGAATGAACGGTGCAGGAAATCGGGGAACGTTGAATACAAATCAGGGCGTCATCACTTTGTATTCATGTTCTTCTTTGACAACATTGGTGTGAATTCACGGCGGAGTCCCAGTCGACGACTTATTACAAGAACATTACGATATCAGTTAATGCCGGAGTCTGACTGCAATAGCAGTTGAGAGGCCAACAAGCCTTGCTGAAGACTTGATGACCAAAATACCTGGATCATATATTTGTTGAACTTTCTGACCTATTACCTGAGATAGGCGCGCCATGGGCGCGCCACAGCTACTAGTCAACAGAAACGACAGAGATGGCGTGGGCTCACCGTATTAACCTGAAACACAAGCCTACAGCCACAACTGTAGATGCCTGATTGCCTCGGGCATGGATGCATCAAAATCACATTAAAAACAACATGGTGATAGAACACGGATGTACCAACCATGGATCAAAGTTTCAGCTCCTCGCACGATCTCTGCAGATAGATGTCAAAAAGAAAAATCGTTACCGGGATAGTCGCCAAATGAAACAGCGAAACCCCGAAAAGCCCCAGTGGACGTTTCGACGGTGGCATGGAGCAGCAAAACATCAAGCGAAATTTTCTGGAGATCTAGGATAGAGCTAATTATTCAAAGTTTGGGGATCTGATTTCATCTATATATAGTGATCGTGCGATGATTGGGATCTTTTCTGAATGGTCCAGGGGGGAGAGCACCCCCACCTGAATTGTATTCAAAGTGTGATAGACCACAGATCAACGGCCTCGTTTTTTTAAGGAAACGAGGCAAAAATCCTACAACGCTCGGTTAATTAGGAAAAACCGGACTAAAACCATGATAACTACCTAGCTAAACTAGGTCTCAACTAACAAGCCTCAGCACAAGGGCGAGACTGTGGCATAACCACGAATATAGAAAACACCAAACCCTACCAAAAGGGTAAATTGTGGCTTAACCACAAATAACAACACCACTCTGGGACAAGGGCAAAATGTGGCATACCACAAATCACAATACAACAGAGAACTATCCACCAATGCCCTCATCAAGAACACGATGCCACATGATGAAGCTTTCATCGGACAACTGCTAACCCACGAGATACTCCAAGGCAATGCCTCCCAGAAGACCACGACATTAAGAATATCGTCATTGCCCGATCTAGCAACAAGCTAAATCAAAGTTTTCACCCGGAGAAGTCTGAGACTGGTCATGCAAGGACACCTCGACAACGCTTCCAAGGAAGAAGATGGCGCTCAAGGCGTCGTCGTTGCAAAGACTTTCGTCCGGTGCCCTGCACAAGGAAGCTTGAAAGCTAGCTACCGAGCCAAACTAGGATAGAGCGAATTATTATGCAAGGTTTAAGTCATTCAGAAAGCTAATGCACTGCAACGTCACTCCTGTATGCGCGGCTAATTACTCATAAGAACGGGTAGGCGTGCGTGATCGTGTAAAAATATATACAAGAGATTATTTCCTTTTCACCCTAACGATTCTTTGGTACGCTAGCCTAATCCATAGTATTTGTGATGAGGTGAGATCACAAGGAAGTTTACAAAATGCAGATGTCGTAAGAAAGTTCACAAATGCACTAAAAAGATAAAAACGACAATTTCAGTAATCTAAAGATGGCTTGAATCTTTCACCCCCCAATCGGATAACACACCCGGTTAGCAAACAAGTCATTAGTACATTTGTATCTGAAAAGTTCTACTGTTGATGTCTGAAATGTGCAGTGCCACTTTGGTCAGAAAGCATAATCAAGACTCTAGAGTTCATAAGCAACAGGACTCTAGCTTAGGGGGGCAGAGTATGATGCAAGATTTGAACATATTCCTGTAAACTCAAAAATCACTCACGGCACTGATGACGAGCGATACCTTCCACAGCGAGGACTCTGCTGCCTTTGTGAGCTGAACGATATCTGCAGCCTAGTTTAATGGACACAGATTAAGATTAAGTAAATCGGAGCGTGTGCACCAAGTGATCTTCTCCTCTTTGTAAATCCATAACTACCAGTTTAGGTAGGTGAAACTGCTTAGCGACCTGGCAAATAGGCTTCTGGCGAAGAGGGATCCCTTTGCTCAATTGCTCAGTGGCCTGGTGCGAATAGCCAATGCTTGCAGGCGCAAGCCCTATCTGCTCTGCATCTGCACTATTCTCGAATGCGACTGGGAGCGCATGCAAATGCCTCGTGACTCGATCTGCAAATTGGATTTCTCGTTGGTCGGGCGATTGGTAGGCGGATGGATTGCTTTGCCTGATTGGGCATCCGAAATGGCCTTTTTCCTTTCTGAAAAACTCTTTCAGTCTCAAATATCGCCAATTGGATTATCGAAGGCGAATCACGTCTTGTCACTGGACTTTTGGCGTTTGGTTGGTGCGATGAGTAGGACAGCCAAAAAAATGTCGGCTAGCCTGCAGCAATTTGCCACCGTTCCGTTCAGCACTGAAAGAGGGCACACTGCAGGTGATTTGGTTGGGACTTCTCATTGTGCGTTGAGGCAGTCACGCTGCGCTGAACTTCTGGGTAGATTGAACATGCAACGCTTATATTTTCTCAGTCACGGAGCTCGCATCAACATATCACTTTTTTGACGGAAACAGACTCATGGACAAAGTGAAACTACGAGTGCAAACAGCTCTACGTATTATGAACAAAGTGATTCCCCCAACCCACCAATTATGAACATTTGTTCAAACAAAGTGCGCATAAGTGTTGGGTCATTATGTGTTCATAAGTGTTGGGGGAATTTGAACACATAATGATGCAGAGCAGATAGGGCTTGCGCATGCAAACAGCTTATCAAACATTTGGTCATTAAAGCGATGCAAACAGCTCTAATTGGTGGGTTGGGGGAATCACTTTGTTCAAACAGACTCATATCGATCCGGTGATTCCCCCAACCCACCAATTATGAACACATAATGACCCACAAGTCACCAAGTGTTACGACACTGCAAGAAACGGATCCCTGCATCGCTTTCACACAGACAAAGCTCTCCTCCTCTCGCCGTCAATCATCATCCAACACGCGCGCATGCCATGCCACACAACTCTCCTCCTCTTCGCGCGCTGCTTCACATCGCAACGTTTCGCCTCTTCTTCCTCCCTATAAATAACGCCACCTCCATGACCCGTTTACACACCGCCTTATCCTCTCTCTCGCTCAGTAAACACTGCAGTTTCGGTTGCATTCAGATTCAGCGCGCGCCATGAAGCTGGAGTTGCCGGCGAAGCAGAGGAGCCATGAAGCGGAGCAGAACGGCAAAGCCACGGGCGTCGTCGGCATTGATCAGCTACGGAACCGCGCGAAGCTCCCGCTCCACGCCGTGCACCCTCTCCCGGCGTGCTCCGACGACGAGGTGGCAGCGTTGGAGGCCGTGGTCCCGCCGCTCAACTTCGCCATGGTCGACGACGGCATCTTCCGCTCCGGCCTCCCGGACGCCGCCAACTTCCGCTTCCTGCGCTCTCTCAACCTCCGATCCATCGTGTACGTCCTCCATAACACCTCATAACCGCAGCCTAAGCTTGGGCAGATTCGTGTCTCGTGACTTCGTTATCGTGTAGTAACGCTGTTTTGCATGACTGATCTGATCAGGTACTTGTGTCCGGAGCCGTACCCGGAGGAGAACGCGCGGTTCCTCGAGCAGAACGGGATCGACCTTCACCAGTTCGGGATCGAAGGGAGCAAGGTACCAAAGAACATATTTCAAGTTCATATTAACCACTTGCTGAAATAATCTTGATGTGCGTAGCTCTTCCTTTCCTGGGATGGCAAAACGATCTTTGCATTGAGTTTTTTTTTATTTTTTTTCAGTTTCATCGGCTTGGTGCGCTCTGCATGTGGCAGTAAATAATATCTGAACGAACGTAGTATTAAGATCGCACTAGCATCTACAGTGTATTAAACGTTGCTTTCAGTAGACTGCTGAGTTTGCCATGGGCACTTGCCGTTTCTGTGTGTTTGTACTTATTGCATTGGTTGAGTACCTGCTTGGGCAAAACACCTGGGCAGCTAGGGCGGACCCCTGCTTAGCTTTTATTTTACCCAGTGTTAAATGAGAACCGGCACTAGTCCCTTTCAGCGTCAGCATTGTTCCAATTTCCAAACATCCTTCACCATCAAGCTACATGCATATCCGTTAACAAATTGCATTTTGCCGCGAGCCTGCCTTAGCTGCCTACATGGCTACATCAGAGCTCCTTTGAGGGCTTATCTAGTGGCACTCCATAGCAAAACCTGCACCTGTCTTCATGTGCTACTCGCTTAGCCCAACAATCTTCAGAGGGTGGGTTGTTTGGTTTTGCCGCTTTGGGATCCCATGCTGCGGAAAGCTTCTTTTGCTATTGCCATAAGCAACAGTAAAGCGATTCTTTTGACTAATCCCGAGAGTGCAAGCGGACTGCCATGGTAGGGAGACGGTTAAGCGAAACAGATGGCTGTTTCAGCATCACTGGTTTCAGTTTCAAGCGTTGAGTGATGAAGCAAAGCTATGCACAAAAGCTGAAAAAAGATTCGTTGAGTCTGGCTCTGTGCAAAGGGCGCGTAGCCTCACTTTTCACCTGTCGGCTCGTTTTTTTTTTTTTTTGCGAATGACCTGTCGGCTCGTATTTGACGGCCAGTGTAGTTTTGTAAAGTAAATTTTGTTGGCGATGACAAGGATTCCATTGAAGTTAGACCATAGGTCTGCATTCTGTGTGGAATCTCAGATCACCTAGCCCTTTTTGTGTCTTTCACTCTACCTCTTCTGCCAATATGTTCACATTGATCATACAGGTCATTACCCGTCAGAGTTCTACGAGCTGATATGTTTTTGGACCCGGTTGCCTTATTATAGTGTTATGTCGGTATTTTCCGGAGTTTTCAGCAGTGCTGTAAAATGCTAGTACACGCTGCAACGGTGACTCAATCACAACACGTTTCACTTTCGATTCTTCTTCGTGAATCACGACCTGCTAGTGGAATGGTCAAAGATTCGACAGCGCTGGCAACTTAAGCGTCCACGGACAATTGTTCAGTCGGTAATTAACATTTGACCGACTTCAGCACTAATGGAAAAACACAATTCAGTGGTCACGCATGGAGGTGGTTGACCTTAAGACTGAAGTGCGTAGAAAAACTTATCTTTTGAAAAGATACTTCTTTTGAGGGCACTGGAACTGGGGCATATCGTTTTGACACCTTGAAACCAGGGGAGTTTCCCACTGACAATTATGTCACCATTATACAGTTTCAGACTGTCACTATTAAGCAATATCACTATTAACTTGTTGACCAGTATAGTGATAATGTATTCTTCTTCAGTGGTATGACGATATCTTGCAACTGAACTTTCATGAAAGGTCAAAGGTGCACTCACATCCCATTCGCTTAAATTCTGGAAAATAGTTGCTGACTTTTGTCGGTTTTAGTTCCCTTGTCTCTCTCCGAAGGTTCTATATTTTCATTATGATTTTTCTAAAATGATGCAAAAATCTGCAAATGCTTAAAATCGATGCATGGTCTGACAACGTCGGAAACTCTGCTGCTGCAGGAACCATTCGTCTACATCCCTGAAGAAAGGATCCGAGAGGCGCTCAAAGTCATTCTGGGTACCTGCATTTGCAAATAACTAATTCTACGCCACATAATTGCAACCATCATCTTCTGGACATGTCTGACTCTCCTCCTGTTTCAATCCATTCAGACGTAAGGAACCAGCCGGTGCTAATCCACTGCAAGAGAGGCAAGGTACGCTTTGATCAGCTCTGCGTTCTGCAGCTCTTACATTCCGTTCGTTCAAGTTCAACATTTCGCTTAGTGCCGTATTCCTTTCAGCACCGGACTGGCTGTGTCGTCGGGTGCCTGAGGAAGCTGCAGAAGTGGTGCTTGTCTTCAGTGTTCGACGAGTACCTGCACTTCGCGGCGGCGAAGGCGAGAAGCACTGACCAGCGATTCATGGAGCTGTTTGACGCGTCAAGCTTGATGCACCTGACGGCCTCGCAGTACTGACCAAAGCGAGTGGTTTTTCGTACTCGGTCCCGATCTTGCCACCATGCTGCAACTAGCAAGCTGTTTGTTCTTTCTGTTGGTTATCTGTGAAGCAACTCGGCAGAGAATAATGTTAGAACCGTGAGCGTGCTTGAGATGGGTGATGGCATTCGCTTTTGTCGTGTGAGTGTTTGTAGTTGCTTCATGTTAGTTCAACCGATTTCAGATTCTGAAATGTTGATGCCTATAATGAACAATGGAATTAAGTAGTACGGCCTACGTTTCAGAGGGCAGAATAAGTGGGTATCAAATAGTAGTACCCAAATCCTGGCAGGCTCACTGACCATGCTTTTTTTTTAAAAAAAAGTATATATATAAAAAGTTTTTTGCTTATGTATTTCCACGCATAGCGTCTGTATTATTGCAATTCTTCCAGCAACATAGCTGAGATAAGAAACAAAGTCTATTATTGAATTTACATCCGTTGCTAGCGAAGAAATCCATGATAATAATCTCCGATCCTCTAAGCTCGTCTATATAGTTTTCTAAGGGCGCGCGACGGTTCATCTTTACTCTCCGGCAGGTTCGCAGACTGTATCGGCGACCAGCAACGAAATGGACGGCCAGGTTCGTGGCCCATTCCCAAATCCAACGGATGAGCAGCCCAACGCGGCCGTATAAACAAACGCGACGCCACGCCGCCGGAAATACCCGGGCCCTGCGCCGCCATCCACCGCTCGCCCAAAACCTCAAACCCTAGCTCCGGCGATGGCCCCCAAGCGCTCCGCTCCACCGCCACCGGTCGATTCCTCCGAGGAGACCGCCTCGGGCTCGGGCTCCGAAGAGTCGGGCTCCGACGCGTCGGAGGAGATCGCCTACTCGCCCCCCTCCGCCGCTCCCAAGAACACGGCTCCGCCGCCTCAGAAGGTCCAGCAACCTGAGGCCTCAGACGAGGAAGAGGAGGACGAAGAGGAGGAGGAGGAGGAAGAAGAGGAAGGCAAGGTCAACCAAGCGACCTCTCCTTCCACCACCAAAAATCCGCCGCCGCCACCGCCAAATCGGGAG